>APFE031718517.1:356146-387929 GCA_000404065.3 Pinus taeda | reverse complement strand
AGTGATTGATTCAGATCTGAGCTAGTTTGTGTGTAACAGAGGTGGAGATACTTGTGAGAAGTATTATGCTGTGTAATGTTACATGACTCAATCATTAATAGACAGATAGTTGGGGTTTTTAGCGAGATGCTTTCCCCGGGATACATACTGTGTTAATGTGTGAATGCTCTTGATGTTTTATTGTTATTGATGCTGCTAAATTGATGATCAACGTAGAGGAGCTTATGTATTGTGTATGTTTTCCGCAATAGTACATGATCAGGATAATCTCTGTTGAATATGTGTTAAATTATTCAAAATTTCTACAACATGATAAAACAAGAACATTACATCATCCATCCCAGGCATAGTGGGGAAACCAAGATAGGTCGTCACATGACCTTGATAAGAAAAGAAATACAAGACATAGAGATGAAATATCTACAACAAGATTATGCTAGTTAACAACAACTAACATCAGCAACATCTGTCAATCATCATTCAGATCAACAATCATGTTCTCCTTCTGCACCTGTTCCACCTAAAACCAAACAATTATGAAATTGAACCAAGATTTTCTAAGATATTGCCAACAATGCATTATTAAAATAATATATGCTCCCCCTAAACCTGTGCCAGATGGTCTTTTTCAAACCCAAATCAGACTCTTTTCATCCATATCCTGGCCCACAGAATGTCTTCAAACCAACATATACAAGATTATATCTTCATAAACCGGCATATGTACATGGATCCTCCACATGAAACTCACGTACAACCACTTTTCTTTTAACCAGACAAGATTTAACAGCAAGATGATGCATCAACTACCCCCAGCTTCTGTCTAAGGTATTCAAATGTCTCCCTGGGCAATGGTTTGGTGAGTATATCAGTAACTTGTTCCTTAGAGGGAACATACTCTAATTTGACCTTTTGTTCAAGCACTTGTTCCCAGAGAAAATGATATTTAATAGGTATTTGCTTGGTCCTTGAATGCATGACAGGATTCCTTGAAATACTAATTGCACTTGTATTATCACAATAAATGGAGATAGGTGGAGGACAAGTGATTTGAAGGTCTTGCAATGTTTGCATCATCCAAAGGAGTTGTGTGCAGCAAGATGCAGCAGCCACATATTCTACTTCAGCTATAGATAATGCAATTGAACTTTGTTTCTTGCTGAACCAATATACTAATCTGGAATCCATAAAGAATGCACCACCACTAGTGCTTTTTCTATCATCCAAGCTTCCTACCCAATCTGCATCTGTATATGCATGAAGTGTGAGATCTATATCTCTAGGATACCATAAGCCATAGTTTTGAGTTGCTTGAAGATACTTGAAAATTCTCTTGACTGCCTGAAGATGAGTGTCCTTTGGATTTACCTAAAACCTTCTAACTATTCCTACTGCATGCATAATGTCTGGCCGGGCACCTGTTAGATAGAGTAGACTACCAATCATGGATCTATAGGTTGGTTGATGTACTACTACTGATTCATCATTTGCGTTGAGGCTGCAACCTATTACCGTAGGGGTACACACTAGTTTCGAATCCTCCATCCCATATTTCTTCACGATCTGCTTGAGATACTTGGTTTGTGATAGAAAAATGTCGTCTTTGTTTTGTTGGACTTGTAAACCAAGAAAATATGTGAGCTCACCAAGCAAGGACATTTCAAATTCTTTTTGCATCACCAAGGCAAAGTTTTGACTCATGTCTTCTTCATTACTATCAAAGATGATATCATCAACATACAAAACAAGTATTAGCAACTTATCATTGTCAATTTTTACATATAGATTGCTATTTGTTGATCCTTTTATAAATCCTTGTTGATGTAGGTACTTATCCAACCGATAATACCAAGCCCTTGGAGCCTGTTTCAGGCCATAGAGAGCCTTTTTGAGTCTGCATACAAGTTTTGGATCATTTCCAAGAATAAACCCATCTGGTTGCTCAATATATACTTCTTAATCCAAGTCTCCATTCAGGAAGGAAGACTTCACGTCCATTTCAAATACTTTGAACTTCTGAAAGCTAGAAAGGGCAAGAAACATTCTTATGGCCTCAAGTCTAGCAACTGGTGCAAAATTTTCTTCAAAGTCTATACCTTCTTATTGAGCATAGCCCTTATAGACAAGTCTGGCCTTGTTTCTAATTACATCTCCATTTTCATTTAGCTTATTTTTGAATATCCATTTTGTTCCTATGACATTCTTCTCTTTTGGTCTAGGAACCAATTCCCAAGTGTTATTATTTTCAATCTGCTCAAGTTCTTCCTCCATGGCCTTGACCCAGCATTCATCTTTGCATGCCTCTCTTACATTTTGTGGTTCAGTGGAGGAGAGTAATGCTAGATAACTTGAAGCTTCTGAAATGGTTCTTCTTGTTTGTACACCTGCCTCTTTCTGTCCCAAAATTTGGGTTTCTGGATGATTCTTCTGAATGTACCTGGATGGAGTCTTTTCTTCTATTCTTATATGTTCTTCTTGTGCCTCATGGGATTCTTCTTCATCATGAATCCGATTTGATGTTGAAGGATAGTCTTCATCATCTTCAAAAACTTCATATTTTACTTGCCTAGGAGTGTTCCCTTCTTCATCAACTACTACATCAATACTTTCAAAAAAATTTCCAAGTCTTTTATTGTAACACTTATATACTTTGCTGTGGGGAGAGTAACCAAGGAGAATGCCTTCATCTTCTCTAGGTTCAAACTTGCCAAGGTTTTCATCAGTCTTTTTAATGTAGCATTTGCTTCCAAAAATTTTGAAGTATTTTACCGTGGGAGTCTTACCTACCAAAGCTCATGAGGAGTCTGAGTGTTGTTTACCCAGACATTTGTCTTGTTGAGAATAGTAACTGCAGCAAATGCAACTTCACCCCAGAAGGTTGCAGGAGTTCCAGACTCATCAAGCATAGCACGGGCCATTTGTTGAACCATTCTCTTCATCCTTTCCACTACTCCATTTTGCTGAGGGATCCTTGCAGTATAGATTTCTCTTCTTATTCCATGTTCTTCACAAAAATTGAAAAATTAATCTGAGGTAAATTCCCCTCCTTGATCAGACCTGAGGAATTTGATTCTGTGATCTAATTCATTTTCAACTAAGGCTTTGAATGCTTTGAATTTATCAAAAGCTTCGTCTTTATGCTTCATAAGTCCTTTCCAACACATCTTGGAAAAGTCGTCAATGAATAATCTAAAATATTCTTCTCCTCGAGGAGACATTTTCCTAGATGGACCACATACATCAGTATGGACAAGTTCAAGTGGCCTGCTGGCTAATCCTTCCTTCTTAGGGAAATTAGTCCTGACTTGCATACCAAACTGACATGATTTTCATATTGTATTGTCTGGAATTCTGATGTCAGGGAGATCACGAACTGCCCGATATTTGCATGCTTTCCTTATCTGAGAGAAGCTCATATGCCCCAATCTTCTATGCCATAGCCAGTGTTAATCATTCTTGCTTAAATAGCATTGTTGTTCTCCTCCTTTGAGAATGTATAAATTATTTGGAGTTCTTATGCTTATGATCATTGTTTCTCCTGTATCAAGCTCACGAACAATGCATCCATTTGATAGAAAGATTACTTCATTTCCTTGATCACACATTAGACTGACACTTAATAGATTATGCTTTAAGCCATCAACATACATAACATTGTCAGCCATGACCTTTTCTTTCAAAAGGATAGAACCTTTACCTTTTATGAGTGCAGGGGTGTCATTTCCAAATGATACAGGCTTCTTTTCCTTTTCTAAGGCACTATATGACTGTAGCTTTTCTTTATCACCTGTCATATGTTTCGAGCATCCACTGTCGATGTACCACTACTTTTCCTACCCTTTTTCATATAAGGCTATCCCACATCTTTCTGGTTGTGATTCTTTCTTTCTCCATGTTTTAGGATTCACTGAAACTTGCTCCTTCTCAGTTGTTTGCTGAAACCTACTCCTGCATTGAGAATCTTCATGACCGAAGTTGTTAGTAATAGAACATTCTACTTCATTCTCAAGAGCAGAAAAGTTATTGTAGGTCCTTTTCATGATCCCAATCATGTTCCTTTGTTTTTGAGCTTCTCTAGTCATAATGGTCTTGTAGGCAACACATTGAGCAACTTTGTGACCAAAGTTATGGCAAGAGAAACATTGGCCATTGAAGAAATTTTTGCGATTATTAAACCTACCAACCAAATGATTATAGTTTCTATTGACATCCATTCTTGAGGCAAATTGAGAATGATTTACCTGTGGTTGGTTGAAGCTTCTGTTCATCCTTGAAGTAGATTGCCCCCGATTTACTTGGTAATATTTGTTCATTCTTGAAGCAAATTGTCCCTGATTTACTTGGTGCTCTGTATTATGCTTTTGTTGTCGATTGTCAACCTGTTCACTTTTTCTTGCTGCATCAAGATAACTTTTGGAGGTGAATGGCTTCTATGCTTGAGACGCTTCTTCAGTATATCCAAGACATGTCTTGATTAGAGGAGAACGCTGCACTTTGATAATCTCATCTAATGTTTCAGATCCTTTAGCAAATCTAAGATTAAGAGCTTCTGATTTCTCAATATCTTTTCTAAGTCCCAAAATTTCACATTCTAACTTTTCATTGTGTTTTTCTCTATCAGCAAGTTGGAATGTCAGAGTATCTATAATCATATTCTTTTCCTCTAAACAAATTTTGAGTTTAGGAATTTCTTCATAAAGACCTTCTTCATCTATAGCATCCAAGAAATCATCATCTTCAAAAGCCATCAAAAGTCTATAATCATTACGTTGTTCATCTTCATCACTATTTGAGTATCCATCACTATCTTCATGTGTATGATAGCTCTTCTTACTTACATTCTATTTTCTATTCCATCTAACTGGTTCCTTACCTTTGTCAAGTTTATCTTTATGAGGACACTTGGCAGCATAATGACCGACTCTTCCACACGCAAAGCATTTGAAAGGCAGCTTACCTCTGAATCTTCCAGCTCCCCGTCGAAGGTTCTTGACAAAATTTGATTCTTCCTCTTCTTTTGACATATGTCCTTACTCATTGTAATCTCCTTTTCCCGAGGCTTTGAATGCACATTCTCTCCTGTCTGATGGTCCCCCTTTTCTCATTTCGTAAGCAGTTAGGATTCCGTGCAACTGTGACATGGTAATGCTCCGTAGATTCTGTTTTTCTTCTATGGCAGAAACTTTTGAATCAAACTTAGGAGACAAAGATCTTAGTACCTTTTCAACCAAAACAACTTCTTTTATTTCTTCACCCAATTTTTTCATACAATTAACAATCTCATCTATACGTAGGAAATAGTTAGCCATGCTTTCATCATTGTACATTATGATATTTTCATATTGGATTCTGAGAGTCTGTAGTTTTGTTCGTTTTACCAGTTCATCTCCTTCATAGCTCATAACGATCTTGTCCCATATTTATTTTGTAGTTTTGAGCTGCATAACCTTGACGAATTCTGATTGAGATAGACTCCCTAATAGAGTATTGACAGCCTTTGCATTTGTTTCATATTGCTTCTTACCAGCCATATCTGTAGGAGTTGCTGATGGAAATGTGTATCCTGTTTCCACAATATCCCAAACTTCTATACCAAGAGATTGAAGATAGGCAGTGATTATTACCTTCCAATAGATGAAGTTGCTCCCATCAAAAATTGGTGGCCTGATTGATGCTTCTTTTTCGTAGTTGCTCATGATGATAGATCCTCCTTCAAGCGATCAAGCTTCTTCTGAAGGACCTGCTCTGATACAAATTGTTGGAAATAATACTAAGAGGGGGGGGTGAATCATTATTATCTAATCAATATAACTCTTTCATTTCCATATTTAGATTTATATATGCTACTTCAAAGAAAAAATAAAAAAGAACTTCACACAGGGCCAGACTTAACACATCATAGGGTGGGATAAACCAAGCAAGCACACAAACCAAGCTAAATGAAGCTTTCTAGTCAAGGAGAACATGGTCTAAAATGCTTATGGGGTTAAAATCATGAGCAATACACACTGACCAAGATTTGGGACAAACCCTTATCTTCACTTACAGGCATCAACGTGACTGCCTCACTGACAACAAGCACTAGAGGGAGGTCGGCGTGATTTTTTTCAACATATCGCGCTGATCGGCGCGACTGTCAGCGAATTAAGCGTGTTGAGCGAGGGAGCCAAGAAGAAAAATAAAAAAATTTAAAACTGGGACTAGATCTGCTACTATGAATTTCAACCTCAGACCAGTAAGCAAAGGAAAAGATGGAACCAAAGGGAAAAAGTGGAATTAGAAAAGTTCACACAAAATCATGAAATCTCAAACAAGACAAACAGAAAGATTGGTTCCCCAACGGAGTCGCCAATTTGTGGTGAAGTAAAATTATAAGTGCAGACAAAAACAAATTCCTCTAGCCCGATAATGGGTCTAGCCACAACTGATACATTCTATGGAAGATTTCCTTGGGTTAGAACCAATTAAGAGGGCCTACCCCTTAACATGCTTATCTTGTTTTATGATGTCCTTGCTTGCTCGCTCCAGCTATATCTCGCTTCCTTCTTCAAACACCTGAAACAAGTAAACAACAACAAACAACAACCGTGATAATAGACAAATTGTAATTCAAACTACTTAACAAGCCAAGAAACATTAAGCCATGAATGTGTAATATGAAAAATCATGTAGGAAATCAGTCGATAGTTGCATATATATTGAATCAAGAAGAGATTACAACCATTGTCTTGACATTTCCGTTCTCCTCCGACAAAACCAAGTTCCCACAAACTTCTGCTAGAATTCCATGATGGCCTCAACAATAATAGTTTTAAGGATCTTCCCTTTAGACTTCACACTAAACCAAATTCACACTTCTCCCTCACACAACTAGAGAGCTACAACAATGAATAGCTTACAATTTACTCCAAACTTAATTAGAACTAGCACACCAACATTAACACTAACAACACTACACTAGCTTGTGCTTGGGAAAAATGGAGGTTCATATAGCATGAATGGATGGGAGATGGATCCTCTTCTCATGGGAGAATGTCTTATTTCTTGAGGTAGTTCCATCATTATAGGGGAAAGGAGCCCAAACTGACATCCTCGACCCCATCTTGCAAAACCATTTACCAAACTTCTGTTATGAAGCTTCTAGAGTTGGAAGGTTCAGCTCCTTATTTAAAAACTTTCCTTAAGAGGATCAGCGTGACTGGAACAAAGCTCAGTCGCTTCGGTCGGAAATAGGGACAATGTTAATCCATGCATATCGACGCGAGGAGGACAAGGGCCATTAGCGTCGGTCTTGTAAACTGGGCAAAATAGAAGATTTTGGGTAAATGGTGCAAAATGGAATTGCTCTGCTCATGAAGAGGGACACAATGGGAGTTTCTTCATGAAGGGTAAGCATATAGGGTTCACTGTAGAGGTCCTCCAGGATCAAGGAACGAGGAGTACAGGGACAGTGAAAAAAAGTTTTGTAACACCTATGTAGCATATTAAAGACCAAAATGGATTCATTGCACCTTTACTAAGACGATGGATCAATTTTGGAGAACCTTGAGTCCAAAATTTGCACTCGTTGGACCTTTAAGTCTCCCTCAAGATTCACCTGAATTATATTCCAACTAATTACATGGTTATCATTAGGAACATGCTTTTAAAGTAATGAAATATGAAGCACTTTATGAGTTTGCATGGATGCTAGCAATGTAATCTTATATGCAACTAGATCAATCCTCCCTGGGATCTCAAATGACCCGCAATATCTAGTTGTCAACTTTGCATAACTACCCAGTTTTGTTGAAATTTTTTTTTCCTTCACTTTCAATAATACATGATCACCAACATTATATTCCCTATTCAACCTGTTCTTATTTGCGTGGTTTTTTATTGTATCCTAAGTATACTTCAAATTCAATTTAATTTTTATTACTTGCTCTTCCATTCCCCTGAGAGAGTCAAGACCAACAATGGCCATGTCAACTGATTGTCCCAACTCATAGGTGTGTTCCAATTTCTACCATACAAGGCTTCGAACAAGCTCATCTTCAAAGATTCTTGATACCCATTATTATAAGAAAACTCCAACAAGTGCAATTATTCATCCCATTTTGATGGTTTCTCCATCACGTACATCCTTAGCATATCTTCAATAACCTGATTGACTCTCTCTATTTTTCCATTTGAATATGGATGGTATGTTGTGCTAAAATTTAAATTAGTTCCAAATCCCTTACATAAACTTATTCAAAAGTTGGATGTAAACTTGGGATCTCTATCTGAAATACTTTCCTTCAGCATTCCATGCAACCTAGAAATGTTCTTCATTTAAATCTTAGCAACATTGGTTGCCTTGTGTGTTGACTTCATTGGAATAAAGTGGATAGCCTTGGTTAGTTTATCCACCACAACCATGATGGAACCATGTTTCCTAATAGTTTTGGGAATATTTTAAGGAAATTGATAGAAACAATTTCCTATTTCCACTTAGGAATGGGTATTAGCTATAGCAACCCTACTGGGTGCCTATGTTCAGTTTTAACTTTTCGGCATTCCAAGAACTTGGTAATATAATCAACCTCTTATTTCTTCATACCTAGTTAAAAGTATTGTTTCTCGATTTAGGAGATTGTCTTTGGTGTCCTATATGCCCAACACAAGGTCCCCTATGCATCTCATTCAACACTAAATTTTTCAGACCCAAGGAATTTGGCACATAAATCCTAGCTTTGAACAAAATAATTCCATCTTTTCCTATTTTGTAATTTCTATACTTTTGATATAATTTACCTTGTTGTAGGTTGCTTTTTATTTCATTGTATTGTTGATTTGAATTTTTAGCCTCTAAAAATTATGTTTTTAAATAATATTTACATATTCTTATGGTTGTAGAATGCATTGTATGCACCCACCTACTGAGTGCATAAGCATCTTATTTTCCTTACCTTTTATATGCTTAATTTCAAAGTCATAATTGGTTATAAATTCCAGACATATAATTTGTCTTGAATTTAAATTTGGTTGTCCAAACAAATTCTTCAAACCATTTTGGTCGGTTCGTAATTCAAAACTTTTCCCCGTGAGGTAACACCTCCACATTTTTAAGGCATGTATAATGGTTCCCAGCTCCAAATCATGAGTGGCATAATTCATTTTGTTCTCCTTAAGCTTCCTCGATTCATAACATGCCACATGTCTATTTTGCATGAGAACTCCTCCAAGCCCCTCCTTACATGCATCTTTGCACACAATGAAATCTTTATTTGGATAAACTATCTTCAATATAGGTACACTTCTTAATAACATTTTTAAATATTAAAATGCCTTTTCACATTTATGAGATGACATTCAAATTTCAAAGCTTTCTTTTGCAAATAAGTGATAGGATGGGCTACTTTTTATAATCCCTCAATAAATCTTCTAGAGTAGTCTGCTAAACCCATGAAAGATCTCACCTCTGTCACATTTTTGGGTGTTGCCCACTCTTTGATTTCTTTAATATTTTTTGGGTCTACTATTATCCCTCCCTCTAAAATGATATGACCTAGATAATGAATTTGTCTTGAATAAAATGAGCACTTGCTCAACTGGGCATACAACTAATGCCCTCTAAGTACCTACAACACCTTCCTCAAATGTTTTGTGTGCTCTTCATTAGATTTAGATTACACTAGGATATCATCCAAAAATAAATAATAAACTTATCAAAATATTTCTAGAAAACTCCATTCATGAGGCACATGAAAACACTTGGTGCATTAGATAACCCAAATGGTACCACTATATACTCATAATTCCCATATCGAGTTTGAAATGTTATTTAACTGACGTCCTCTTCCTTAACCCTTACTTGATAATACCCTAATCTCATATCAATTTTGGAAAACACCTTAGTTCCTCTTAGTTGGTCAAATAAGTCATATATTCTTGGAAATGGGTATTTATTCTCATTGTGACTTTGTTTAGATGCCTAAAATCAATACATAGTCTTAATGTATTGTCCTTCTTTTTTAACAAAGAGAACTAAGGCACCCCAAGATGACACACAAGGGAATATGTAACATTTCTTTGTGAGTTATTCTAACTACATTTCTAATTCTTTAAATTCTGATGTACTCATCCTATATGGTGTTTTGGACTTCGGAGTAGCTACATATACTATGTTTATAGAGAAACCAATGTCTCTTTTAGGTGATAACCCTAGAATTTTGGAAGACACATCTTTTAATTCTTTAAGTATCTGGTGATCTTCAATGCTTGGTGGGATTAATCCTCAACTATCTCCCCCATGTGTATTGCATAAATTTGGAACCCTTTCTAAAATGTCTCTTTAGTTGTATATTTGATATTTCTCTAACATAAATTGGCCTTGGAATTCCCTATACTTGTCTTCATTCCCCTTCTTCATCAAGGCAAGTAAATGTTTTATTGTACCAATCTAATACCACACAATGCTTTTCCAACCAATCCATGCCAATTAGGAAATCATATTATCCTAATGGTATCACATTTAAACCTAATGGTATCTAATAAATTCATATTAATGGGGAAATATTTTATAAGTTCAATTATTCTTCGTTTAGCTCTTGTAGCTAACTGAACTAACCAAGTCCTTCCATGCTATTCCTTCTTCAAGTTAAAGCTTTCAACAAGCTTAGGGTCAAGATAATTATGAATAGCTCCAAAATCAATTAAAATGGCAATGGGATGGTTGTTTAACTTACCTTACACTTCTATCATATGTGCTTTATTCTCAGACTACGTGTTTTCCATTATTGCATAGATCATGGGTAGGCTTCTACCGATGTCCTCCATTGTATCAACACCTTAGATGTGATGTACAGTCCCCATTTTCCCTTATTTGTGAAGGAAATCTTTGTACATGTTCTCTCCTCCACAACCCTAATGCCTAATGGGCTGAAAACTTAGTCTCTTACTCAATGAATCATCTCCCTTTGGCTCACTATGGGCTCATTGCATTTGTTGATTTAATTGAGAAATGTTCTTGAAAAATGAGGGTTTGAACCCCTTTTTCCTTTGCTCCATCTTGGTTCTTTTCTTTTCATCCCAAATCTTATAAAAGGCTAGTGTGTTTTTCCTTACTCATAGAGGTACTTTTCCTTCCTCATAGATTCATCCAAAGTCCTTGGTTTGTCAAATTTAATTATTTCACCATAAAATCGCGGTAACCCACTTGAAAATATATATATCTTCATCTTTTAATCCCTTATCAAATCAACATACCTCAACAATTCAGTGAATTTCTAGCCATACTCTTCCATTTTTATGTTCCCCAACTTGAGTTTGAAAAACTCCTACATTCTCCTTTCACAGTAATGCTTAGATAGGTATTTTTCTTTGGAAGTATGTTTTGAATTTCCTCGACAAAATATTATTTTCATCCAAATGTTTAACTTCTTTGAGCTTCTCCCACCACAAGTTTCCTTTTCCCTTCAACTAATAGATTGTAATTTGTGTCTCTAAATTGGATGAGTAACCATGTAGCTAAATATACTTTCTCATTTCTGGAAACCAAGCTTCAACCTCCTCTCCTTTCTTATTCTGACCCTTAAATGTGGAAGGCTTGATTTTCTTAAGCTCCCCTTGAAAATTATCCAATTTAGATCTCCTTCTTGATTTCCTTATCAATGATACACTTGGACTCCTTCTTAATTTTGAGGAAACATAAGCTCTCTTAGTTGACTTTCATGATGCATGGTAATGTTTCCCAACAACACTCCTATAGTACCTTGAATCTCCAACATCTTTCCCCTAAATCATGAGTCATGCACCTCTACCTAACTAGAATCAAATCTCTAGTCCATTCTCATCTATAATTTATTCAGGCTCTATAAAATTAGAGGGTTGATTTGTTGATGTTCTCTTATTAGTCTCTCATTATCAGCTTTGTAAGTGAGCACCTCCATTTTGAGGCTCCTCATGGTTTCCTCTAGGTCTCTATGCTTTGGAATATCTCTTCCATTCCCATTTGACTATGTTCCAGCATTACCCATGCTAATGTTCATGGATCTGACCTCTTCTTCATGTTTGTAGGACCCCTAAGGATACCCTATACTCTCGGTCCTACCTTATAAGCCACCCATAGCCTTATTTTAAATTTATATGAAGTTTTTCTAGCCTAAACAAAGATTTTGGGTTGATAAACATATTATCATTTTCAATAGCTTTCTATTGACTATCTATTTTCCCAAATCCAAATACCAGGCTTAAATTTATGGCCTTTGAAAATTTTAATGCATTTAGCCCCAATTTTCGCAGTTTTATAATAGTGAACTCCTTCCAATTTTCTAAATAATTATGTACCTGTATTTAAAATACAACTCCATGACTATGTTCTACTATTTTGGATTTTAGACATCTGTGGTTCTTTGTTTTGAGTTAAGTCACAGAGTACCCACAGTAATAACCATATTCTGCTAATGCTTCAAATCCCAACAGGGATCCATCATCAAGGCATTTTTGAATGATAACAGTAGAAGAGCTAAATGAGAGGTTAAATAGTTATGAGATGATTTGTTATAAATTTTAATAATTAAAGAAATTAATAATAATAATTAAAATATTATATAATAATTAAATTACTAATTATATCCTAAAAGAAAAAAAATGGTTGATTAAGCGATATTTAAAATTAAATACTAATTCTTAATTAAAAAAAATTAGTATTAAATACCTAATAATATAATCATTATTATAATTAAATATTCATTATTATTATAAGTACTTAATTAGTTAGTAATTAATAAATCCTAATAATATAAAATACAGTTATTATTATAAATAATAATAATTATTAATTATTATTCATCATAAAAAATAATTATTATAATTATTAATATAATAAATACTTAATGATGATGATAATTATTATTAAGAATAATAATGAGAGTATTAATATTATTATGGCTAATTAGATTAATATTGTTCAATTGAGGCTTCTGTGATCCATATCAAGTTTACGAGAGATTTTTCGGCGTAAATCACATGATATTTCATTTGTGGACGCGTTTTGAACCAACCAATGTGATTCATCGTCAAGACAAGTTGAAGAATCAGATCAAGCTTTGCATGTTAAATAGTCAAAGCAAAACCTCCAATGACTATAATTCTTGACCAGGCAACGGCTATATTGACCAACGGCTAAATTTGACTAGGGATCAACTAGCAAGACCAGGGGCCAAAAAAATAAGATAATTTAATATATTAAATTGGAAGAGGGACACATGACTTCAATATATATTATATATTATTAGTATATATATTATATATGTATATATAGTATATATTAGTATAATAGATAGGGATAGATAGATAGATAGATAGATTTTATTTTTAAATGGTTACTAATAGTTTAGTTTATAAAAAGGCATTAATATTTAAAATATAAATAATAGAATAAGTCAAGAGATTAGAAAGAATAAGATTAATAATATTTAAATTATTCATAATTAAAATTTAATTGTTAAATAGACGTATCGCAGATTATTAATTGTTTTATATGAATATACCCTAAAGGTTTTAATAATATATATATATATATATATCTATATTTATATATAGAGATAATAAATTAAATCTATTGAGATAAGAGTTAGTTATAAAAGGTGTTAATAGTTAAAAATAATAATTTAGTTATCTCTCTCTCTCATATTATTTATATATATAGATAATAATTAAAATTATTGAGATAAAAGTTAGTTATAAAAGGTATTAATAGTTTAAAAATAATAATATTAGAATAAGTCAAGGGTTGGAAAGAATAAAAATAATTAAAATATTCAGATATAATTAACCGTATATCTAATTGTTAAATTAACTTATTATTATACAAGTAATTATATTTTCTATGAGTTAAATTATTAGCATAAGCCAAAAAACAAGGGAGGGGAAAAAAGGAAAGAAAACGACTAGGAAGAGAGTGTTGGGGCCCAGCAACTACTAATCTTCTAGCCATCTCTCTATTGAGATTACTCGGCCTCTTTTCAATCTCAAGGGCTTCCCTAAATTTCTGATGATGGAACTGCAAAACTCTAGCAATAACACTAGCCTCCTTAATACAAACATGATGTTTGGTTTTTTCTGCATGCTCTGCTAAAGTGGAAGACTTGGTTCTCCTATGCTTAAGGTCAGTTGCGTGCTCACTAATCCTTTGATTAATGGAGCAACCAGTCTCACCAATATAGGGGGTCCCACAGGAACAAGGGATAATATAAACTCCTTTCATATCCTTAGGGTCGATAGGATCCTTCACTAATCTGAGGGACTTACGAATGGTGTTAAGGGGCCTAAAGGTCACGGGGGCATTATGGGTCTTAAGAATCATTGCAATCTTATCAGTGGTCCCCTAAACAAACGGAATATGGGAACCTGGAATCCGCTCCTTCGGTTCTTTTTTAGTTAGAGAATTCTTGGCAGCTTTGAGGAAAGCTTTCTAACCCATGTATTTACTATAACCATTCTCAACAAAGAGATCAAGGAGATGGGATTTTTCCTTCTCAAAGCTCTTTTTATCCGAGATCCTTAGGGCACGAGTAGCAAGGGTATTGAGAACACCCATCTTCTGAGCCAGGAAATGGTGGGAACTAGCATGAAGATACTGCTCCGTATGTGTTTTCTTTTGAAACACCTAGTGGGAGAGGGAACCATCATTATTCTTAGAAATAAGAATATCAAGGAAAGGGAGGCAACCATCGACTTCTTGTTCCTTAGTGAACTTAATGGCCGAGGATTGATTGTTGAGATGATTGAAGAAGAAATCTAACTCCTCCTGGCTATGAGACCAGATGACATTGGTGTCATCTACATACCTTTTCCAAATCTTGGGTAGGAGGCGGGCTAAGTTTAGAGCCTTGGATTCAAAATATTCCATAAAAAGATTAGCAATGACAGGGGATAGGGGTGAGCCCATGGCAACCCCATAGGTTTGCTCAAAGAACTCACCCTCAAAACTAAAAAAGGTGGAAGTGAGGAAAATTTCAACTAACCGAGCAGTGTCAAGATCTATTAGGCAGTTGATTACCTCCATGGCCTCATTTATAGGGATGCAAGTGTACAGGGAAACTAAATCAAAACTAACAAGAATGTCCCCAGAGTCAAGCTTAATTTCCTTGAGCTCATCAATAAAGGAAGCAGAGTCTTTTACAAAGGACTTCGTACAGCTAACTAAGGGCTTAAGCCTTAAAGCAAGGAACTTTGCAAGAAGGTAGTTAGGACCTCCAATGGTGTTGACAATGGGCCTTAAGGGAGCTCCTTCCTTGTGAATTTTAGGGAGTCCATAGATCCTAGGAGTGATAGGGTTGCTCTCAATGAGTTTATGGTGCGGGGAACTCACTGAGCTACTGGATTTAATGGCAAGAGCCACATTCCTAGAAATCCTTTTTAACGGGTTTTTGGGAAGTTTTTTATAACTTCCACTATTATGAAGATGATCCAACATCTTATTGCGGTAATCTACCCTATTAAGAATGATGGCAGTACCACCTTTGTCAACTTTTAGAACAACTATATCTTTGTTTTGGTATAAGGATCTGAGGGCTACCAATTCTTCCTTGCTAAGGTTGCTCTTAGGGGGTTTTGCCCTTCTCAAGACAACAGTACAATCCAGCCTAGTAGTGTTCTTAACTATATCAGGTAAACCTCTGATCCCAAACTCTATATCACAAATGATATCATGTACAGGGATCTTCTTTGGGGCTAAGGCAAAATTTAATCCTTTACCCAAAACTTTAAAAACTGCAGGGGAAAGGAGAAACTAGATAAATTGATAACATTGTTATTAATATGAGATGGAGGAGAAAGATTACTAATATTATTGGTACTATGAATTACAATATTATTATCAATATTCTTATTCTCATTAATAAATTTATTTTTTATAGAACTATAATTGTTAGAATTAATAAATAATGCATCCTTTTTATTATTATTATCATTATTCTTATTATTATTAATATCAACCCTTTAATATTACTACTATTACTTTTTAATATTATTATTATTATTATTATTTTTATTATTATTTTTTTTATTATTATTATGAATATTATTTTTATTATATAATTATTAATATTAACAATATTATTATTATTATTAATATAATTATTAAAGAAATTATTGTTAATGTTATTATTATTATTAGTACATGTTACATTATTATCATAAAACTTTGAGCGTTGAGTAAGGTTGGTATCTGTATTGTCTATGCAGCTCCGATCGAATAAACACGCTAACAACATCAAGTCACTAGTCCGCATTGAAGAGGCGGAGCTTTCCTCACTCGTTAGCATCAATGAAACCACCGGATCTGAAACAATATAGGATGGACTAGAACCAGAAGTTGGTAAACCAACTTCCCGCAATGAGAGAGAGCCACCCACAACAAAGGTGTTATCCTGCAAATCATTAAGCTGATTCATGCAGAGATTAGCTTCGCATCTTGGTACAAGGTAATAGGAGAAGAACACACCTTATCGCTGGGTCCAAGGCAGCGTGATCACCCTTGTATAATAATAAGTTAATTTAACAATTAGAAATATGGTTAATTATATTTGAATATTTTTATTATTTTTATTCTTTCCAACCCTTGACTTATTCTAATATTATTATTTTTAAGCTATTAATACCTTTTATAACTAACTTTTATCTCAATAGAATTAATTTAATATATAAATATTATTATATATTAGTTAAAAACCTTTAGGTATATTCATATAAACATTAATTAAATGGATAATCTATTTAACAATTAATTTAATATGAATATTTAAAATATTATAATCTTATTATTTCTATCTCTTGACTTATTCTATTATTTATATTTTTAAATAGTTAATGCCTTTTATAACTAACTATTAATAACCATTTAAAATCTACTTTATTTTATTATACCATATATATATATATATAATATATATATATATATAGATAAAAGGTGAAGTCATGTGTCCCTCTTCCAATTTAATATATTAAATTATCTTTTTTTTTTTGCCCTTGGTCTTGCTAACTGATCCCTAGTCAAATTTAGTCGTTGGTCATTATAGTCATTGCCTAGTCAAGAATTATAGTCGTTGGAGGTTCTACTCTGACTATGTAACATGCAAAGCTTGATCTAATTCTTCAACTTGTTCTGACAATGAACCACACTGGTTGGTTCGAAACACGTCGACAAATGAAATATCATGTGATTTACACTGAAAAATCTCAAATAAACTAGATTAATATTGCTTGATATTATTAGAAAATATTACATTCTTATTAAAAGAAATTAAATTAACTAAAAAGATATTATTAATATATTTTTAAAAAATATTAAACCTTATTTCTAAAATATTAGCCGTAGTTAATAGATCTTAGAATAATTAAGAGCTAAATTATTATTATGAATAATTAATACATAATATACTTTATTATTATAAAAAAATTTATTATAATTATTATAATTAATATTATTATTACTATAAAACTTAATAATAATGATAATTAATATAAGAATAATATAAATAATACTAATTTCTATGTTTATTTAAAAAAAAAAAAAAAAAAAAGAGGAAAGGAAGACAGTCTAAGGTGCTATACCTGGGATGTATTGGTGGTCTTGATTTCTCTAATTAAGGGAAGCCAGCTTCCATTGATCTTGATACCAACGTCTTTATTGAGATTTTGTAGATGTTTTATAATCTCAAGAGCCTCCCTAATCTTTCACCTATGATGTTGTTCTTCCCTTGCAACAATTGAGGCGCTTTCCAAACAAACATGGCGCTTATGTTCTACTATTTCACGACTTCTTATTAACAATTTTGGTGTTCCAATCCGAGGTCTCATTAGAGAGTACAACCTTTTAATTGCATACCCTATTTTTCCTTTACATTGTTTCAGTTATATCTTCTCCATACTAACTTTATTTTGTGATTGTAATATTTCATTAGATACCTCTCTCTAATCTCTTTTATTTGTTCAGCTATAAACATGATGATACAATTTATTATTGTGGTTTTTCACTACCTGAAAACATCATTTAGACCCTCAAAAATTCCCTGCAAGTGGATGACTCCAAAAATAAGCAAATAATTTAGGATTTTTGGTTAGTTTACTCCCTAGATCAATCTGATCCACCTATAACTCTTCTTTGTAGTTGTCCTCAGACACATTGACCTCGTTTATGTGCCCCTATTTCATTTGAAAGTAACTACCTATGCATATTAAGCTTTTAGTTCCAATTGGACATGAAATGACTTGCATGGCTTCCCTTAAACACTTAGCATACATGTAGCCGTTCGTTTTTGCATGTTGATCCCCACCTAAGACCCACCATTCACACAGGAGCTTCCACGTGGAATTTTCTAATTGGATATAGCTACAAGAAATGCACATTCTCTATGTTTCCACATTGCAGGTGACTTTCTCCCATAGAGATCCGATGGTTGATCTTGAGGTAGATTAATGGCCTAGATTATCATTGGCCTAGAATACGTGCATATGCTTACATTGTGTAGGAGATAAGTATGTGTAGAAGTATGATGTGTGGAGGTGGGAATGTGTAGACAAGGGGGTGTGTGTAGTTTCTCTGCACATTGGCAAATCAACTAAGTGTTCGATATAGAGAAACGAGTGTAGAGAAACTTATGTTCTTAAATGAAATTTTTCTCCGCATATTCCAAAAACAAATGGGTCAAAATTTGGCTCTAACTGAGGATAGTGACCACTTTTGGGTTACTAAGAACCCAAACTATGACCAATCACATACCTCCTTGGATCTTGTCTCTAATTGAGAATTCCATCCATCTCTAATCCCTATGAATTATGTTAAACGATTGCCCAACAACCTATGATTTTTCTTGCAATGAATTTCGACCCATACGGCCTAAGTGTTGTAAATAGGGTTTATGATACCACTTATGATGTTTCTCTATGACCCAATATTTCATTCCAACACCCACTAGTGGATTCAATCTATCTACAAGTCATACCCATACCCTTATGGCCCTCGGTAATTTCTGATAGTTTTCCATTCACTTTAATTCTAGCAATGCCTTCACCACTAGTTAAGGCCTATTTCTATGGTTGTTACCATTGTAACATGTTTTTTAGGAATTTTCCCTTTCCTGACAAATTCCAACATGGTGATATGCATGTATATATGTATGTTAAATGCAATACCTCATGCACAAACACATATTTCAACAAATATCAACCTTAAATTATGATTCATATGCAGTTCACAAAATATACCGATCATTGTACTGGAAAAGAAATAATCATATAAAATAAACACATTTCTTCTTTCTTCGCCAATTTCCTTCAACCTCTAACATTCATCCAACTATAGACCATGTTGTTCATTTTCTCTCAACAATAGGTTGACACCCCTGACTTGGTGTTTCAACTCCATAGCGTAACAACTCACCCAAAACCAAGTACATGACTAGTACCATAAACTAATCATCTAAGGTACCAAACCCCAAAAACCTTGAACCTACATGCTTACATCCCCCATCATCCCACACCCAAGTAGTGCACCCCCTTATCTGCACCCACAATCCCTCAAGTTGTGAAATTACCCTCAAGGTGTCTAACTCAGCCAAGTAGGGATGTTCTCATATTCTTATGGTTGTAGGAGTTCTTGTTTCCCTATGGGATATCCAGGTACCTTCCAAGCCATCATATCAAACCCTAAAAACCTCCAACCTATAGGCTTACATCCCCCATCATCCCACACCAAAGTAGTGAACAACCTTCTCTGCACTTGCAATCCCTAGGGTTTTTCCACTACCTCTAGGGTGTCTAACTTAGTTGGACATGCATATCTAGAACATTATGGCTATTGGAGTTCATGATGCCATCTTAGGTATTCGCCCCTCTAATCAACTACTTCATAGTATCAACACATTTTCTTTTATGTTGATGTATTTTCACTAACACCTGGCATTCCATAAAGTCACTTAATGGGCTTTGGCTATAATCATGTGCACTTAAATCATATGAGCACCTTTTTTATACCCATGTATTATTGGCCCCCCATGCTCTTTTCAACTGAATTGGTCTACATTCATATTGTGTTTATTAACATGCATGATATATCACATTTACAACACCAGTATTTCTAGCTACAAAACATATAATTAACTTATGCACATGGGCATACCGACCCCAAAACATAAAAACGTACATGTACATGGGCACAATAGCCCAAAAGAAATTCTTGGCTTAATAGTCTAAGTTTTACATTTACATATTATTTACAATCTAGGGGTCAAGTAAGGGTGTGACTAGAAACCCAATAAGTGAAGTGAAGATATATATGTATGCTTCTACAATCTTTTCCACCTGCTTCTCTTCTATAGAGAGCTCATATGCTAAGCCTGTGATGATTGCAGTAACCTTCCTTCCACATTCAAATTGAACCATGAAAATGACAAACTTTATAGGTTGAGATATTAGTTTTCGACACTATTTTGTTGATATCATTGAAATTGTAGTATTCAAAACTAACTTTGGTACCTTGTAGAGCTGACCCATTAGAGTAACAATGAAACTACATAGATGGGACTCGTAAACAGAATGACATTTTCACATATAAGGTTATCCTAAAATAACATCACAAACATTGAGTGGGGAAACATCACATAGTACATCGACTTTGAAGGGCTTGATGTCGTAGGATGGGTAGCATTATAGGTTGACACATATATCTCAGTCATGGCTCAACCAACCAATAGTGTGTGGTTGGGGGTGTGGCACTATCAATATATTCAATCTCTTGATGACCCTAGTGGAGATCAGGTTCTTCTAGCACCCACTATCAACAATGAAATGTATTTTGTTCCCCTTCACACACATCTATGAATGGAAGATGTGGCCCCCCTCCTCTAGCCACTCTAACTCTTTTGGTCGGATCTTTGTTTTTGC
Organism: Pinus taeda; assembly: GCA_000404065.3. Taxonomy (NCBI): domain Eukaryota; kingdom Viridiplantae; phylum Streptophyta; class Pinopsida; order Pinales; family Pinaceae; genus Pinus; species Pinus taeda. The sequence goes on along the minus strand of APFE031718517.1, from coordinate 367,016 downwards.
GATGGTAGCATTAGTTTTTGCATCAATGATCCACTTTCTTTTATCATGTTCTAAATCAGAATCTAAGCCAGATTTCACCTCTACATCTTTAAGCTCGACCAACAATGATTATTTTGAGCAACATTCATTCATGTTTTGCTAAGATTGTTGTGGAACTCACACGACTTTCTTGTGTTCTTCTTCAACTACCCCTTACCATTCTTTTCATGTGACCTGGGTTGGTTTACTTGAGGTTAGCTCTCCTCTATTTTTCCCTTTTCCCATGAGTTAGGGACACTTTTTCGAGGCTTATTTTGTGGAAAATTAGTAGTCCTAAACTCCCTCTTATTCTACTGCTTCAATTTTTACTCAATTTTGATAACATGTTGATAAGAAACTCTCGGTGAATAATGTATAGGGAATCCATTGTTGTTTGGATGTACCTATATAGGTCATCGTAACGCTTCAAAACTAGGTGTAGCTCGGAGTCTCTAATACCAAGCTTTGAGTGCAAGGTACAAAAAATACTAGTACTCTACTATTGTTTAGTCTCTCTCTTGTCGTAGAGTTGTCCATCTCATGTACTAGTCATCATATTTCCCTATGGGGTAGAATTTCTTCTTGAAGGCATCAATAAGAGAGAGCCAAGTGGGTATTACATTGAATATCATAGACTCATCTTCATTATGTTTATCGTAGTAATCTTCCCATAAATATTTGACAATGGCCCAATAGCTTTTAGGAGTGTGGAGGGAATATTCTCATTGTTAGGCTTTAATTTATGTTTCGGACACATATTATCCCATTGGAAAGAACTATTCAAGGATTACGACTTTTGGTAAGGGTTGGTGCATGTCATTAAAACTACTAGCAACCCGAATTGCCAATCAACATCATTTAGGTCCTTAAAATGGCCTTGGAAGTTCAATAACCTAAAAACCATTGAAAAACTACCAAGAAGATAGAGAATTATTGTGTCAATGGAAGAGGTGGGTGGACATCAATATACACGTAGATCATTATGTGATTAAGTTGAACCAAAAATAGTAAGTTAGGATTTATCATTACTTGTGATATTCTTGTGATTATAATATTACCTTGCAAATATATCAAATATATTCACCAAACAACTTTGGATTTATACAAAATCCCAACTAGCTGCATTGTACTTAATTTAATTAATTATTACCATTTACAAAATAGCATAGTAACAAATATTAAATATGTGTGCTTTGTATTCATTCTCTTCATAACAATAATTATTATTTGTTTTTGTTAAGTCTATAATTCCTATAATGGACACTTTATTTATAAAAAAAGAATAAAAGAATAAATAAATTAAAATAAAAAAAAGGTCCAACATCATATATTGCAAAAAAGAATATCATTGATAATATACATTTAAAACCACAAGCTAAAATTTTCAAAGAACTTCTTTAATCAGTGACTAAATGTTTCATAGACTACAAGGCAATCTTATGTCCACATTAATATTACAGATCCTATTATGGGCCCTTTATATAAAAATAAAAAATCAAAATATTTAAAATACTAAATCAAAAAACAGTCAACATCATAGATTACACAAGAAAGAATATCATTACAGTAAATGTCTAAAAGCATCCAATATTTTTTCCCTAATAATAAACATGCCACAAATCATTTTATAAAACAAAGGTCAAGAAATACATTTACCTTAGATTCATTCAATATCCAAAAATATAATTATTAAATCATCAGTTCCTTATAACTTTAGGGGATGTTAAAAGATAGACCTAATGTAAGGCATTTTTTATGAGCAGTTGGTGGTATATGAATTTATGATTTATTAACAATCTATCACTAGGAGACAAATTGTGTATTACATGCACAACAACAAATATAAACACCTTCCTTTACATAAAGAACTCTTTATCACTGGAGTGTTCCTAAAAGGTATAATTTGCACTAAATAATGAGGACCTACGATTATTTATGAACCTTGCATTGTTCCCGTGAGTTCATGGATGATAATCGATATATGATAGGGTTTTTTTGGTTAAAATTTCTAGAAGAATAATCATTTATGCACATATAATACATGGAAATGATTTGAATTGGTTCTAACTAATTTATACTTATGCAGGAATGCAACGAAATATAGATATACACATAAACATAGATATGCAATAGAAATAAAACATCATTTCATTAATATCAAAGAAATAAATATGTTTACATACAGAAATGGAAATAAACTAGCTCAGACGGTGGTAACTTATCTCTGAGAAGAGATGTGGTGACTACATGCCTCTGAATTGTGTTACAATGAGGCTCAAAGGCCTATTTATTATTGAGAAATAGTGGAAAACCCTAAACATCCAAAAACCTAACCCTAGGAGATGAAGTGCCAAAACTATGGGCATCATTTGGGTAAATTGGTACATCAACTTCCCAGGGTCGTAACTTTGGAATATTGTCTTTTTTTGGCTATCATAATACCTCATTTCAAATAACTCGAAGAGGAGGCTGAAAACAAACTATTATACAAGTTGGGACTCTTCTAGCCTCTCCGTTTCCCCTAAAAACGTCTTTTTAGTCCCTCAAAATGGCTCTGGAAGGTTAGGACCCAAAAAACTACCAAAAATAGTAAGTTGTGCTACAATTAAGGAAACTAAAAAGAAACAATAGTGGGGGTCCAAGTGAAATAGGTGGGTGGCCACTAATATCCACCTAGATCAGTCCTCCCCCCTTAGGAAGCAATGGTCCCTAATGCGTTGAGTGTCTCCATGAGATGGGGAAACTTCTGTTGAACTTGGTCCCTAGTGAGCCACTTGCCTTGGTGTAGGAATTAGCCATCTTTGAAAGTCATATACAACTGGATCTTCTGCTAGAAATTGTTCTTGATTTATGTGCCCATGATCCGATCAGTTGTGGCATGTTCTATGCAGTCTAGGTTTAACTCTGTTGGTGTGAGTTGTTCTACAATGTCTGATGTGCCCATTAATGGTGGAAAGTATGGTCGAAGATGATCCACATTGAACATTGGGTGCAGGCCAAGGAATGGTGGGGTGTTGAGCTTGGAAACATTGTCCCCTACAGACATAGTGATTGTGTAAGGCCCATATCGAAGTAGGTGAAGCTTGCAGTGGGGCCCAGTGAGGCACTTCTTCTACAAATGTAACCAAACGTTGTCGCCCACCTAGAACTTGTATGGCACCCAATGTTGATCATGACATTTCTTGTACTTAGCATTAGCTTTGACCAATATGTCATGGACCTACTAGCAAATGTGTTGAATGTGCTCAATGAAGTTGTTAGCCCTATCGGCTTTGGACTAGACATGAGAAAAATCTTCCTGAGTAGCTGCAAATGGTATGGCCACATCAATTGGACATATTGGTTGGAAACCCAACCCCACCTGAAAGGGGTTGTGGCTAGTTGAGCTATGGAGAGAATTGTTGTAGTTGTCTTGGACATAGGGGAGGCTTTCATCCCATGTGCATGGATGCTTCGAATTGTACATATGCAGAATGTGTAATATTATCATGTTGATAACCTATGTTTGGCCATAAGTTTTGGGGTGGAAAGTCGTGGCCATAGTGAGCTTGGTATCCAACATCGACCAGAGACTTGACCAAAATTTAATTAGGAACATGTTGTCTTGATATGAGATAATGGAATGTGGGATCCCAATATGTACCCACACTCATTCAAAGAAAAGCTTACTAGTGACTTTTGTTGTGATAATCTTCTTGCAGGCCACTAGAATGGTCATCTTAGAGAATTTGTTGACAACCACAAAAATGCAGTCTTTTCCATGCTTAGTAGAAGGAAGGCCCGACATTTAATCCATGGATATGGATTCTCAAGGTTGACTAAGAGTAGGAAGAGGATTATATAGGCCTTGATTTTTGATGGCTGGTTTGGCAATGGCATAGGCAGTGAAGGATCTGATGTACTTCCCAACATCCCGTCGAAGTTTTGGTCAATAAAAATACTTCTATAGCATTGCTAATGTTTTCTCTACCCCGAAATTTCCAGCGACCACTGTAGTGCGCCTCCCAAATAATTTTGGCACACTCACTTGAAGGAACATACAAATGCCGCAGGTGGCATTAGAGTGCATCCTGGAGGTGAAAATTTGGAACTTGCTTGCCTTCCAGGAGCTTCTGATATGTGTTGCCAAATTCTGGATCGCTCTTCATGTAAATATGTAGTCACCCCGCATTCCCGTGCCCACAAGAGTCAACCACATTGGTCAGCGCCATGACCGATGGTCATCTAAGGGATTCTGCAACATTGTTGGTGTTTCCCTTCTTGCAGTTAATGTTCAAATGGAATTGTTGCAGGTATGTGGACTATTTTTTATGGTGATCATTTTCCAATTTCCCTTGTGTCTGTATGAACTGCAGGGGTTAGTGGTAAGTCTGGATGATTGTTTCCTTCCCCAAAATGTAATGCCTCCATTGTCGATAGGCCTACATAATGGAATACATCTCTTTGTCATAGTTGGGATACTTTCGAACTATGTCTAAAAGTATCTCACTGTGATATGCCATTGGATGCCCCTGTTTGGTAATAACTGCACCAATAGCATAGTCGGAGGCATCTATCTCGATCTCAAATGGTTGTTGTAGGTCTAGTAATGTGAGCATTGGTGTAGAACAGAGGTGATGCTCCAGCTCAAAAAACACCTTCTATTGGGATTCAGACCAAAATAACTTTTCTTTCGCTCCTCCCTTGGTGACTTGAAACAACGGCCAATTTATATGACAGAACCCCAACACAAACTTGTGGTATAAGTTGGAAATACCCGGAAAGTTGCAGAGCTCTGTTCGATTGGTTGGGGCTGGCCAATCCCGAATGGTGTGTATCTTGGTTGGATCCACATGTACACCTAGGTCATCAATGATGTACCTCATTTATTGAACCTCGGTCATACCAGAAGTGCATTTCTCCAAATTGGCACACAGCTTGTGTTGTCACAAGGTTTGGAGGACCTATCGAATATGGCAGAGGTGTTCTTCCCAACTTTGGCTAAATATTAGAATGTCATCCAAATACAACACCACAAAATAGTTGGTGAAGTAGCACAATATGGCATCCATCAGCTTCATGAAGGTTTCTGGGGCATTCGTCAACTTGAAAGGCATGACCAGCCATTCAAAAAGACCCTCCTTTGATTTGAAGGCAGTCTTCCACACATCGGAGGGTCTGATCAGTACCTGATGATAATCGGACTTCAATTCAATCTTGATGAAATATTTGGCCCCTTGAGATGGTATAGAAAGTCATCAATCCATGGGATTGGTTACCTCCGAATAGTGACATTGTTTAGCACCCGATAGACAATACAGAGTCTCCAGGTCTCGTCCTTCTTTTGTACCAAAACGATTAGGCTCCCACAAGGTGATGAACTTGTCTTGATGTGCCCTTTTTGCAATAGCTTCTAAATTTGGCTCTTGATTTCATCGTTCTCTAGAACAGAGAGATAATAGATTGATCCATTGGGTAGCAGTGCACCCGGGTTCAGATCGATGGAGTGCTTGACCTGACAATGTAGAGGTACCCCTATGCGTGAGGTAAAGATGTCCATGTACTCCTCTACAACCTTGTCCATCTGTTGCTTTCACGTAGTGGAGACCTATCTGGAGGTCATGACCACAATCTTATCCTTTCCCTAAGGACGAATCATAAAAAAAACCAATTTCCATGTTTGGGAAATGATCTTGCTGCATTGCTTCACAGTGATCAAAGAAACGGTGGTAGGTGGTGCTACCTCCAGTATCCTGTACAACTTATTTCCAAAAATAATAATAATGTGAGGTTTATATTCATACACAGCATGTTTCTTCCTCAAGTATGGTTGGCCTAATAAAACATCAAAAACTTCAAGAGGAGCAACACCACACAATACCTCACATGTGAAGGGCTTGATGTTGTAGTGAAGGTGACACTATTGGTTGATTCAGAGATATCGCCCTTGGTGAATCCACTTGATGGTGTACAGTTGCAAGTGTGATATGGTTGATATGCCCAACTTCTTGACAACCTCTACTAAAATGAGCTACTTTTGGTTCCTGTTGTCGACAATGAATTGTAGTGGAGAACCCTTCACCCACATCTGTGAGTGTAAGAGTCGCTCCCCCTCCTCTGGATCTTAGGGATCATCCTTTTGGATATTGGTGGTGGAAATGGTGGCACTAGGCTCCGCATTGATAATTCTCTTCCCTTTTTCATTCCCCTTATCATTTTCTGACTCAAAGTCAGAACATACATCTGATTCGGAAGCCTTCCACTCGAACACCAGTGACTGCTTGGCTCGACACTCACTTGTGTTGTGAGTGGGGCTCTTATGGAACTCACACCATTTCCATGTGTCCTTATTTTTCTTCGTGTTGTTATTCATTTCTTTTGGCTTCATTGAGTTTCCATGGATTGCCCGTCCTTGGATTTTTCCTTTTTTCTGCAATTTGGGGGTGTCTTTCCCTTGCTTTAGATTCATAGATCCAAGGTCTCACTTCTTCTATTTAAATTTAGGCTTGATCTTGACAACGTATCGATAGGTGGTGCTAAGCGAGGAGATGTCCAGGAACTCCATATCATCGTGGATGTACTTGTGTAGACAACCACGGTACTTAAGTACCAAATTCCACTCAGAATCCTTGATACCCAACTTCGTGTGAAGGCTATGGAAAGCATTTGTGAACTTTGACACATCTTGGTCCCTTCCCTACTATAGTGTGGTCCATTTTATGTATTTATCTTCATATCTCCCAATAGGGTAATATTTTTCCTTGATGGCATCTCAGAAAGAATTCCAAGTGGGTGCGGTTGAAAACAGTGTGGGTTCCCCTCATCATTTTGTTCACAGTAGGTTTCCCACTAGTCCTTGACATATGGGGTGGCTTTGAGGAGTGAAAAAATATTCTTTTCACGATTGGAAAAGTCATGAACTAGAAAATATCCTTCCAAAATATTTAACCATCTATCTACAATGTCTACATCTATCTGTCCTTAAAATATGTGAATGTCAACATTAACTTGTACCTTAAAAGGAGTGGTGCCTCCAGAGTGGCTGCTGGATAAACATGTGTCACCTTGGGTAGTTATCGAAGGATCTGGACAAATTTATCCATCATCGCATTCCTTTGTCGCTTGAGGGATTCCTTGAGCAATATTTTGAAAGGATCGCATGCCCCCTCGTCTTTCTTTTATTCCACCATTAGAGGTCGTCGAGGTTTGCAAGGTTGGTCTTGCAAAGGCTCAACCATTTCGAGCCCTAACTCCTTATACCCTGACCTTGTTGGGGACATGCAAAGAAACACAGAGAAAGAGCATACAACTTTGATGCCACTGATCTGGACTTATGAAGGAATGCAACGAAATATAGATATACACATACACACAGAGATGCAGCAGAAATAAAACTTCATTTCATTAATATCAAAGAACTAAAATATGCTTACATATAGAAATGGAAATAAACTGACTCGGGCTATGGTAGCTTATCTTTGAGAAGATATGTGGCGACCACATGCCTCTGAACTGGGTTACAATGAGGCTCAAAGGCTTATTTATTATTGAGAAACAATGGAAACCCTAAACATCCAAAAACCTAACCCTAGGAGATGAAGCACCAAAATTGTAGGCCCTATTTAGGTAAATTGGTACAACAACTTCCTGGGGTCGTAACTTTGACATATGATCTTCATTTGGCTATCATAGTACCTCGTTTCGAAGATTTCCAAGAGGCTGAAAATAAACTAGTGAATCAATCTAGGGATTTTTTTGTGTCTCCATTTTCCCTAGAAACATCTTTTAGTCCCTCAAAACGGCTCTAGAAGTTTAGGACCCAAAAAAAACTGCCAAAAATAGTAAGTTGTGCTGCAATTAAGGAAACTGAAAAGAAACAATGGTGGAGGTTCCAAGTGGAATAGGCGGGTGGCCACCAATATCCACCTAGCTCACTAACATTGGGCACAATAATGAAAGAAGGCCAAGTGACATGCAAAGTGCAGCTATAATAGGTTTAGTATTTAATTTGCAAATGGATAAGGAGATGGAAGTCATCACCACTTTCCAACAGTTGAACCAACTTTAGTGTGTACTTGAACAAATTTGCTCTCAACTCATGCAACTTTTTGGATCTCCTAGTAAAGATGTTTTGGGTAATATTGATATCAAACTTTGGCTCACTATAACTCTCCTTTGACTCAAAAAACAAGATGGGTTGCTCAATTTAGGATGAAACTTAACCTTTTTAAAAAGGACTATATGGAAGTGTTCCCACATGTCTTTTCTATATCACCTATTGGATTTTTTACCATAGTGGAAGGCATTAGACCATAAATTTTCGGTGGTCAATCATTAATATAATGGGAGAATGTGACATGTCGAGGGTTTTCCTTCAACCCTTTACATTTTGAACAATGACATACTATTGGGAGTTCATGGATGACCATCAATATATAAAAGGTTTTTTTGGTTAAAATTTCCATAAGAATAACTATATATGCATATTTTATACATGAAAATGATATGAATTGGTTCCAACATTCGGCACAAACATGGAAGAAGGCCAAGTGCCATACAAAGTGCAATTATAATAGGTTTGGTATTTAATTTAAAAATGGATAGGGAGATGGAATTGATTTCCACATTCCAACAATTGAACCAACTTTGGTGTGTACTCAAACATCTTTTCTCTCAGCTCATACAACTTCTTAGATCTCCTGGTCGGGATGTTTTGGGTGGTATTGATATCATACTTTGGCTCATTATAACTCCAATGACTCAATTTAGGATGAAACTTAATCTAGCTCCCAACATTTTAAAAAAGGATCGTATGGAAGTGTTCTCATGTGTATTTTCTATATCAACTATTGAATTTTTTATTGTAATGTGAGGTATTAGACAATCAATTTTAGGTAGTCTACCATTAATATAATAGGACAGTGTGACATATCAAGATTTCTTCTTTAACCCTTTACATTGTGAACAACGACATACTATTAGGGTGTCATAAAAGAAATCAAATTCATGGTGTAATACCATTGACCCATGTTGGTTGTTGTAAGTTGGCATGGTATAGGGTAAAGTAGTTGTTCGCTATTGTCAAACATCTACTTATGGTATATTTCTCCTAATAAGAATTTGCAAAAAAAATATACTGGTAGAATATCTTATGCATCTAAAATCAAGCATGAATCATGATCCTCCAAAATTCAATGAACAAGTATCGAAATGAACAGGCATAAAAATTTAAATATTTTAATTTCAAAGAGAATTTCGAAAGGATTTTAAAAGTTTTGTTTATTCCTTTAAGAAATTTATTAATATCCCATATGATTAATATGCATGTTTTGGTCCTTGAGGGACTCTTAGACAACTAGGTTCAAAGACATTATAGGGACGTACTCATTGTGATATCAACATGTCACATGTGGGAAATGAACCCAGGTGGGGAGGACCAGAACATTTCTCCCAAACACTCGAGCTACATATAACTGATAGAAGGGACTTTAAATGTTATCGGTGCACTATATTATTTTCTGACACACCAATATCTCTGGATATATACAATGCATCGATGCTCTAAAATATTGCATGCACCAAAGGGTGACCATTCACCTTTACCTTTGTAAAGAAAAACCTCCACAAAATATTAATTATAGAGGTTTACAATTCTATTTTATTAAGTAAATCATTTAATCATTCATTTATATGAATCAAATGGAGTGGTTCACTGCATAAGAGTTCACTATATAAGAGCTTTACCAACAAAAACTTTGGAGTGCATAATTTTTTTTAAGACTCAAATTTGTAAGGGATCATTGCCAGTCATACAAAAATTCACAAAAAAATAATTCAAGGTATGTGAATTCATTTTATTGGTCATCTCAATCTTTCCCCAATTACATTCAAACAATTTTCAATACATAAAAAAAAAAAAAAAATAGAAAGATTTATGTAAAAAGTATGGTGTAGATTTTCAATTTCTCATGAAGCTTTAATCAAAGTCACAAGACACAAACCTACTCTATTGCTCTGCAGAATTCAATTTATAATTTAGAAGATCAATCACAAACATGCAATGATATTAACACACATGCACACAATATTTTTTTCAGGGAAAAACAATTTGCTAAAAAACCTTTTTCTGCTTGCATTAATATGATGAATAGGGATGTATTACAATTGCTTTTCTCAACTAAGCACAACCTGCAAGTGAATAACCTATCTCTATGCTCACTGAGAACATTTGACGCAAAATTAGTCAATTTATGCCTCTTCTTGGTCCCCTATTTCCTTGCACAATTCCTTGAGAAATTAGGCCCATATTATTTAGGAATTTCTCCAAAATGGATTGCGCAATTCCCAAGGTTGATCATCTAACTACATGCAACACCTATACACTCAAGACTAGTCTACAATTGATGTTACACTTCTTTGGAATATCCACCACAGCTGGGGAAATCGAATTCTCTGCATGCACTAACTATTTTGGGTTGAATTATCAGTTCACTAGATGATCACTGAGTTTGACTAAAGTCCCACTATACAACTGACCTTCCACTAGTTCCTCCAACAATAGGAACTAGTTTAACGAAAAGAAATTTGAGATAACTGACCTTGATTGCTACAAATTAACAATCACACATACTTAACTGAACTCTAACTCCTCCAACTCAAATGTACTGAGTAAGTTGGGTGACACAAGCCATGTCACACAATTTAACTGCATCCAAGTTGTCTACTGATGTGGAAATTCGAATTTTCTCAATTTAATCAAGGCAAATTCAAATTGAGAATTTCTTGATGCATTGTTCAACACTTCCTCTTAGTAAGAAAGCAAGGAAACTTTTAGGGGCTAATATTCACTCATGGGCTAATTTTCTATACGTTT
>APFE031718517.1:302856-355930 GCA_000404065.3 Pinus taeda | reverse complement strand
TAGTGGGATTCGCCAAGGTTTCTAAACTTTAAGATAAATTTCCATCCTTAAAATTTTCCCTGTAAGAAAGGGATTATCAATCACCCCTATAATGCACCTATGGAACTTGTTGGCTTAAAGGGGCCTGACCCAGATTTAGAGTTGTTCGTGCCAACCAAAAAAACCCTAATTGCTAGCCCTTTCAACAACAACCTGCATAGTGTAGGTTGTAGTCTCACCCGAAGCAGTATTGGGGGATGCTAGAACCAGGTTTCCACATCTAGAGATAGTGTGATAAGCAGTCTTGAGCTCTTATAGCTCAGATCAGCCTTCATGTAGATCGGTAGCCTTCTATGGCCTGATACTATAACTCGAGTAAAACAACTTCTAGACCTTCATGAAGGTCTGCGATCAGTCTTTATAGACCCTAAGGAAGCAGTCTATCTACTTTCGCGCACTAATCAATAAACATATATCTGCACTTGCGCAAATCTATCCAATTCATCAGAAATCAGAACATAATTAACCCTTAACTTCATGAACACAGATAATTACTTAATTCATGCATATATATGGTAGGTTCAACAGTTTCACGCAACATTTATTCATTATTCCACAGAAAACATATTATTGAGCAACATATCATAACATAAATAGAATTAACACTAATGTTCAGATGCAAGATATTTCTTCAAAATCAATCTTTATTAAGCTTCAACATTTAGATTACATACTTCTCTACCCTACGCACTCAGCTGCAGACTTACCAAGGCCTCCTACGCACTCGGTTGTAGGAGCCTTTCCCTTTCACATAAGTACAGGAAGCAGGGCCTTCCCGCCTTAGAAATTGACCAAAACAATCTCTATCTTGACTTACTTTTCCTTTGCTAATCCTTAGAATCGCTATGAATCAACTATATATAGCTTTATTCAATACAATACCATGGTCCGTGGACCATGGGTGAGCCTCAAAACTGACCTATTTACTTATCCAAACAAGGGGCTAAAACCCCTTTGACTCTAGTCTAGTTGCGCGCTCCGCATCTACATTTCACGAAGACTTTACATATTTAACAAATCCTCTATAAAAATTGGGTTAACTAACCCCAAAACTGACCCTTGGGACCCTATCCCAATAGGCCCCCAACACAAATATGGTGACTCACCCTCGAGTCACTCAGCTAGTTTTTCTACTTTGTGACGGAGCTCACTGAAATCTTGTTTCAAGACTTCCAGCTCCGTGATGCCTTGTACTGCAGCATGTTGTACCTCTTCGACCATCTTTTCTGTAGTTGGTCCCTCTACCACCAAACTCATGGTCCTCTGAGTCCGTTGCAATGCTTTTAGCTTCTCCTGTATGGTTTGAGCAATCTGGCTAGCCTCCTCTATCCAAGTTTGAAGTTAGGCCTTCAAAATTGATTTTTTTTGTTACAATTCCTGAACTTATGCCTATAGCAGCTTTCCTTCCTGTAGGTGTGCGAAGCACTAGACTAGCACCAATGTATGCGTAGTCACCCTAATTTTGTCATATTTCTACTGGGCCTCCCTCATTTATCTACGTAATTGCTGCAGGTTTGCGTCCTCCTGCAAAGTATCCCAGAATTCCATGATGTGGTTAAAAAGGAAGTCGCCACCTTTAACTACCATGTCTAGAGTAGCCATGTGCTCCTTGATGGTTGCTCCATGTTGCTCCCGAACCTCTGGCGAAGTAGTTGGCTACAACTTTAGCTACAACTCTGATATCTTCATTTGAAAATCAAAAGTAACCCTATCAATCTCATCCTTTGATGCGCGAACTGCAACAGCTAATGTTTTTACTTTTGTTGTAGCTATGGAATCCTTTGGGATCTTCAATTCTGGCACTGTCTTATAGGCCTGCTCTATTTTTGTCTCCAGGCTCTGAATTCATTTCTGCAACTCCTCCTTTTCCTTTAGAGCCTAAGATTTCTTTGCAAACATTTGTTCATTATTCACTTTGAACTCACTTATGACTTTGAGGGTGCGTTGTTCTCAGATCCTTAACTCATCTGAAACCCCCTAATGCAACGCATGGAGAGTCTGAAGTGATAGCACAGCCAAGTTAACTCCCATGTCCTTCACTGTTCTTAACACAATACGGTCCTCATCTGACTACGTGTGAACAAATCCTTCCATTAAAGGTACGATAGTGAGGTCCAGAGTTTGTTCCAATTCTGCTATTGTTCCACTTCCTTGCACCAGGCTCGCTTGCAACCCACTGACCTTCCCAACGCTCGCTTGAATCCTACCAATATAGATCTGCAGCTCGCTTAGATCCTTCTGGAAGCTCCCTAGCATCTACATATTTTGTTGCTTGAACTGATGCCACAACTTTGTTGTTGTGTCTCTGATTTTGTCACCGATGTCGTCGAGATCCCCCTCTATTAGGACCATCAAGTCGATGCACGTCTGTTTAACAGACTTGTGCTTCTTTCATTTCCCGACACTCTGCTCCTTTCCAAGCTTCTTCAAGGTGAAAGGAGTGCTCTACTCCTCTCCATTGCCTCCTTCCTATTTGGAAAGCTCCCGCTCATCTGTATGTTGCGAAGCCGATTCTTTGACTTCATTTATGTCCGAACATTCTTTCTCAGCCTGTTCTTTTGCAGCGTGCTTTTTCTCCACACGCTCTTTCTCCACAACTTCCTTAGTAGTAGATTTCTTCTTCTTCTACTCAGCCAGAGCTTGTGTGGCCTTCTGAGCTACCTCTTTACATTTTTGCACAGCAGAGCTCTCAACCCCTTTACTAGTTCCTACACCAAGATCCATGGGTTTGTGCCCCTCCATTAACCAACTCCCCACAGTCTCCTACATGTCTATTTCAGATACCAAATATGGCATCTTGTGCCATAGGTTCTTTGGGTCCTTTCGTGCCTTGATTGAAATGTTGTGTAAATCGGCCTTGAACTCTGTGAAGGCCGTCAATTGCTTGAATAAGGTTGGGGACAATCTTGGCCTCTAACTGATAACTGGTCTAAGGCCCATCTCCATCAAGATCTAGAAAATTTTCGACTCCTTGATCCTTTCTGGATCCTTTGTTGCCCATAGCGAAGCGAACTTCACTACCTCTAGTAAGTCTTCCGCCTAAGGAGGAAATTGGTTGTCCTTCGGCAATTTCCATACTAATACAATTGATAGTAAAATCCATGCATAACGGAACAACTTGCACTCTTCCTGAGCTTCGTGACAATTCACGAGGAACTCCTTGCACGTATACTTCACCTAGTTGTATTGAACTCCCTTCGTGCACTGGGAAGCTAATGAAACTATCGGCGCCATAACTTCCTTTGTGTGACATTTCCTCATGATTTTCCCTCCAAGAATCTGGGCAGAAAATGGCACCTCCTGGTCCTGAATAGAGCGGATAGAATATTCGTGCGACTTCTTAACAAGCCCATATTTAGCCTTCATTTTATCCACTAACTCTTTTTTGCCACTTTTCCCTCCAAATTCCTTGGCAAGGTCCACCCCTTTATAGGGAAGCTTTGTGATCCGATGAATTAACATGTATGTGATTGGAATGGGCTCCCCAAGCCATAGGCACCCATCATGCACCAGCGCGAGGAGTTAGCGCACACACACATGTTGATATTCGACCTATGAAAATGCGGTATGGAAAGCATGTGCAACAACCCAGCCTGCTCAACACCTCTGACCCACTTCATGGGTTCCAACTATGTAACCCCAGTATTTTCGTAGTAAATTTTTTTCATATACTTTCTAGTCACCAAATATGGGAACCTCTCATCGTCCATGAGGTCCCAATCCTCCATTTTTAGCACTGGAATGCACGCTAAGACGTGCCTTCAAATTCCACCTATTTAGGCAATAGGGGTGTCGAAACTGTGAATTTCCCGGAATCTGGGTCTTTGGTAACTTTGGTTTTTCCCTTCCGTGGAAGGATATACTCTGGGAGCCATGTGAGGCTCGCCCTCCTTCGCATCCAACTCCCCCACACCTTAGAATTCCTACTCTAAATCGACCACATTCTCTGGTTGTTTATCTTTTTCCTCCTTCTATTGCACCTCCGGGTTCTTCCTTAGTGACTATCTCACCAGCATTGGCTTCTATTGTTTCTCTTTGGTGGAAGATTGCTTTGTCCTAGGCAACCTCAGTGCCTTAGGCATAGTGGGTGTAGTTTCCATACTTGATATTTCAAGGTCCAACGCGTCAAAAACAACAGCTTCGGAACCACAGCTTCTACGGGGTTTGTGGTAGTCATTTGCTGGAAAATGACCTTCTAGTTCCACTCAGGTAAGGCCGCAAATGTTGGGCTTGACACGAAATCCTCCCAAAATTGACGACTCATAAGCTTCAAACAACATAGCCCCCAGACAACTCTTAGAATGCAAAGTGTTCTTCGGTGGACCAACATGCGCAATTTATAGGAGGTTTTGAATTCGAATCTGACCATTCCCCCAATTTCTAATCATAAATGCATCTTTGGCAGCAGATCTCCAAATATTTTTTCCATAAATGGTGCCTACCTACTCCTCTTAATTGAATTTTGGCCATCAAATCATGAATAGTAACTCCAATAGCTACTTTTGGACCCATATGCACAGCACCATCCTCCATGGTGCAACTCATCCAGCGCAGCTTCACCTGTCGCACTCTTGTCTTCTGTCGTGCAGCCTCCTACCATGTTCTTCACTTAGTTGGGAAGCATAGTATATAGTCCCACAATCCCTTGCAGCTACCTAGATTACTAAGACTATCCTGCTTCCATATAGTCATTGCGCAAGGGTAGGATCCCCTGTGTACAGCTTCAGCCTACTTCCGTGCACTTTTCCAAGGAATGGTTACCCATTCAGCTTCCCGAGCTGAATTGTGCCACCATCCATGATCTCCTTAATAACATATGGCCCCAACCACTACATTTGAAACTTTCATGGAAATTTCGTGAACTTGCTGTCATATAACAACTCTAAATCTTCTACCTTAAATGTACGCAACTTAATATGTCGATCATGCCATGCCTTCTCGCATTCCTTTTGCACTTGCTCATGAAATCCTGTAAGAAAGTGGTCTTCTTTAACTCCATGATCTACATGAGTCATTCCTCCAAGGTCTCACGATCTGCAATCTCTGTCAATGCAACAATACGTAAACTTGGGACAATATACTCCATAGGCATTACTGCTTCAAATCCATAGAACAGCCTAAACAGCATTTGACCTGTCAACTTCTTGCAAGTCATCCTATAAGCCCACAAAATAGTAGGTACGTGCATGTCCCAATCATTCCTCTGCATGTTGCAGACCTTTGTCAATGCATGCTCCAAAATCTTGTTAAAAGCTTCTGCCATTCCATTTGCCTGTGGGTGATAGGGCGTGCTCTTTTGATGATACACCTGGAATTCTTCAAGCATCATGTTGATCATTTCGTTTAAGAAATGTGTACCCCTATCACTCATCAATATCTTAGGGCATCCAAACCTTTTTAAGACATATTCAAAAAAAAGCTTCACGTTAGTAGTAGCTATATAATCCTTCATTGGCTACACTTCCGCCCATCTGGTTAAATACTCTGTTGCAGTAATGATGTACTGCACACCCGTATTCTTACCTAATCGTTGTATTGGACCTATAAATTCAATGGCCCATTTATCAAATACCTACAATGAAACTTGAGGATTTAAAGGAAATTCATCCCTTCACAAAGGCTTCCCCATCCTTTGGCAAGCATCGCACACTTTCCATTATGCCTTAGAATCCTTGTGTAATGTCACCCACCATAACCCAGTGCTCAAAATCTTTTGCGCAGTCACTTTCCCTGCATAGTGACCTCCTTCCACTCCTCCATGGGCTTCAGTTAGGATACTAGCGCATTCAAACTCCAGAACATACCTTTGCAGTATCTCATCTGTTCCCATCTTATACAAATGACCCGCAATTACTGAAAAATCCACAGTGCGAACTACTAACTCTTTCTTTTGTTGAGTAGAGTAGCCTTCCGGAGCTGTTCCCATTGTTAAACAATGAATGATATCGGTAAAATGATCATTTGCGACACACATCGCAAAGAGATGCACATTTGGCAGTCCTTCCTCCAAGCAACTTGGTTCTTCACCTATTTTAATCCGTGATAGATGGTCTGGGCCTGCATTCAGCCTTCCAGGCTTCACAATCACTTCAAATTCATACTCCTGGAATAATAGTAACCATCAGCATATGTTCCCCCCCAACACAGGCGTATTGACCAGATACTTTAGTGCGAAGTGATTTGTATACATTTTAAAGTGTCCACCCAACAAATAATGTTTGAACTTCTGCAGCATGTAGACTATCGCCAACCCTTCTCGCTCTGTAATGGATTAATTATTCTCAGCTTTGGATAACTTTATGCTCGCAAAGGTTATTGGATGATTAATCTCCTTCACCTGCTTGTGTGAATATTACTCCTATTGCAATGCAAGAGGCATCTAAATGCACATGGAACTCCTTCTTCCAGTCTGGAAATACCAAAATAGGCATTGTCACAATTTTTTCCTTCAAGATATCCAAACTACGTTGGTAGTCTTCATCCCAAAAAAAATGCATCTTTCTTCAATAGTTTATCCATCGGCACGGTTATCTGGACATATGCCTTGATAAACTTCCAGTAATACCCATTGTCTCCCAATGTCACACGTAGTTGTTTCACATTCATATGAGCTTCCAAATTCACAATTATGGTGATCTTCATAGGGTCCACCATCAATCCTTTCTTACATATAACACGGTCGAGAAAAATCCCAAAGGGCACACAGAATATGCATTTATTTACGTTCAGCTCGATCTGATACCTTCGACATGTATCCAGGATGAGGCACAGACTCGCAACATGGTGCTTTGCCAACCCAAACACAATCCAATCATCAAAATATACCTCTACGAACTTATGAATAAACTCCTTGAACACCGTGATCACCACCCAGGAAAATATTGCAGGCGTGTTCTTCAATCCAAATGGCATAACTGTATATTGAAAGAAACCCCATTTAGTCGTGAAGGTTGTTTTTCTTCAATCTTCCAACCATTTTTTGGCTTAAGGGGGCTTGACCCAGGTTCATATTTGTTCATGCCAACCAAAAAAACCCTAACTATTGGCCCTTTTGACAACAACTTGCATAGCGTAGGCTGCAGTCTCACCCGAAGTAGTATTCGGGGATGCTCAAACCAAGTTTCTACATCCAAAGATAGTGTGATAAGCGGTCTTGAGCTCTTATAGCTCAGATCTTCCTTCACGCATATCAGTAGCCTTCTATGGCTTGATACTATAACTTGAGTAAAATGGTTTCTAGACCTTCAAAAAGGTCTGCGATCAGTATTTGTAGACCCTAAGGAAGAAGTCTCTCTACTTTCATGCACTAATAAATAAACCTAGATCTGCCCTTGTGCAGATCTATCCAATTCATCATAAATCAGAACAAAATTAACCCTTAACTTCGCAAAAACAAATAATTACTTAAGTCATATATAAATATGGTAGATTCGGTAGTTTTGCGTTGAATTTATTCATTATTCCACATAAAACATATTATTGAGCAATAGATCATAACATAAACAGAATTAACACTAATACTCAGCTGCACGATATTTATTCAAAATCAATCTTTATTAAGCTTCAACGTTTAGATTACATACTTCTCTATGTTGCACACTCAGTTGCCGACTTATCAAGGCCTCCTACACACTCAGCTACAGGAGCCTTTCCCTTTCGCTTAAGTATAGGAAGCAGAGCCTTCCTACCTTAGAAATTGCCCAAATAATCTATATCTTGACTTACTTTTCCTTCGCTACTCCTTAGACTCTCTATGACTCAACTATATATAGATTTCTTCAATACAATATCATGGTCCGCGGATCATGGGTGAGTCTCAAAGCTGACCTATTTACTTATCTAAACAAGGGGCTAAAACCCCTTTAACTCTTGTCTAGATATGCGCTCCACATCCACATCTCGTGGAGACTTTACATATTTTACAAAACTTTTACAAAAATTGGGTTAACTAACCCCAAAACTGACCCTAGGGACCCTATCCCAGCAGAACTCAAACTTCTCTCTTGACAAGGCCTTTGTCAAAATGCCATCATATTGTTCCTTTGTCAAAATTAATTGTAGCAACATTATCCACCTGTACACATAGTCTCATAAATGGTGATATCAAATATCTATATGCTTGGATCGATCATGAAATACATGATTCTAAGAAAGCTTAATGCAACTCTAATTATCACAATATATCATAGTTGGATCCATCATCTCACCAAACATTCCAACAAATATCTTTCTCATCCAGATCGCCTCACATTTTGCTTGACTTGCAGCCATGTATTATGCTTTTGTCTAGTTGAGCATCACATATATTTGCTTCCTACCATACTAGGAAACCCCTACGGACCCAACACTGGAAATTCCACCTGATGTACCCTTTTGGTCTAATGGACTCCCCGCCCAATCTGCATATGTGAAGCCACACAGCTTCACTCCCTCTTTTCGTTTGTTTCATAGTCCAAATTGGGTAGTGCCTCTGAGGTACCATAAGACATGCTTTGTTTCCTTCCAAATAATTTTGTTGGCCTAACCATAGCTTGGCTCAGCTGGTTAACTACATAGCACATATCTGGTCATGTGTTCACACGATACATCAGTGAACCCGCTAATTGCTGATAAATGGTAGCATCCACTTCCTCACATGAAGTTCCATCCTCCTTCCTCCAGTTGGTTGCTAAGGTGTCTCCATGGGTTTGCAAAGCTCCATGTGGAACCTCTATATTATATCATTTGCATACTTTCCTTGAGATACACATAGTTCCCCGTTGCCTTGCCATACTTCCAACCTGAGGAAGTAGTGCATGAGACCCATGTCCTTCAATTCAAATTCCCTTGAAAGATCATCCTTGCAAGATATGATCAGTGACTCATCACCAGTTAAAATCAAATCATCAACATATAAGACAATAATAAAAAACTTACCTTCTACCAAGATGTGAGAAAGTTTTTCATCTACATCACTTTTGGTGAAGCCCAAACTCGTGAGATAGATATCGATCCTTGTGTACCAAGCACAGTGTGCTTTTTTGGAACTATACAATGCTCTCTTGAGTCTGCACACATGATACTCTCAGTCAAAAGTCTCAAAAAATTATGGTTTATCGATGTACATCTCCTCCCCAATAACCCCATTGGGAAATGTTGTGTTTACAGCCATCTGGTGGATCTTCCACCCATCTGCGTAGCCAGAGCAATAATTGATCTAATGGATGATTACCTTGATATTGGAGCAAAGGTATCCTCACAGTAAACTACCTCAACTTGATACTACCCCTTGGACACAAAACTGGCCTTATACTTCGCTATGCTTTCATCTTATGCATGCTTAACTTTGAATATCCATCTCGAACCCACATCTTTTTTATCTATTGGTCTTGGAACCACTTCCCAAACACTATTATTTACAATGAATTCATATTCCCCCACCATTGAATCAACTCATAAAGGTTTCTCTATTGCTTCCTCGAAATGGGATAGCTCAGTCATTAGATCCATGTAGCCAGTTCACCGAACAGTTGACCTTCTCTTTCTACGTAAATTTGAAGGAGCTCCCACATTCTTCCTCGCATCCTGCACAAGTCTATCGGCTTCCCTAGTTATTTTTATACCTTATGGATTTTTGTTCTTGAGTGGATATCTCCACTCTCTGCTCCTCTATTTGTGGTTGCTCCACAACTTCTTGAGGATCCTCCTTTGGAGATAAAATCTCCTCTTCTGGGGGGGATTTGAAGCTCCCTCTCAAGAGAGCACTACATCACATTCTCATAATCAAATTTAACAACCCTTCACACAATTGTCATTCTGAGGGATGGAAAGTATAAACGGTAGCTGTGGGGAGTTTCTGTGTAACCCACAAATACCCCCAATGTTTTTGTCAACTCAAGCTTATTCCTTGATTCTTTGGAGACATGGCGATAAAAAGAGGCTCCAAAAATCCTAAAGTGTGACATATCTGGCTTTCTCCCTGAAAATCCCTCCTCCAGTATAATCACGCCCAAAATTCAATGAGGACTCTGGTTCTACAAATAGACTATTGTGTTGCATGCTTTAGCCCACAAATGTAGAGGTAGGCCTTGATCATGCAACATCACCCTCATTTCTCCCACAATGTTATGGTTCTTTCTCTTAGCTACCCCATTCTGTTGTGGGCTATGGGGTGTTGTCAACTCCCGTTGAATGCCTCCTTTTACACAAAAAAAATAAAAAATAAAAAATAAAATAAAAAATCATTCGACAGATATTCACCCCCATTATCACTCCTGAGAGCCTTCACCTTCTTGTCAGTTTCTTTCTCAACCAATTCCTTCAATTCTATGAACTTGGAGAATGTCTCATCTTTCTTCCACATGAATAAGATCGAACACTTTTGTGAGAATTCATCAATAAAAATGACAAAATATTTGTGTCTGGTAGTGGAGGCTATCGAGAAAGGTCCACAGACATCAAAGTGGACCCTTTCTAGGCCTGCATGTGCTTTTCTATCTCAATCATGGAATGTGAATTTTGTGTACTTCCCCAAGGTACATCTGTTGCATACATCTTTTTGCTCAAGTGCTCCTTTAGGGATGTCAGTTGTTATTTGTTGTATAATCTCCAAGGCACCATGATGTAATTTGCCAACTCCTTCATGCCAAATTTCACTTACATCGTGGCCTTGCACTTTCTCTGCCTTAGTGCTTAATGCAGCACAGTCTTGCACATCTAGATTATACATGTTCTTCACACAAACCTCGATCTGCTTCACCTGTCTCATGGCTATGTGTCTCAGGAATTATTTCCCTTTTTTTAATATCACATCATAAACATGGTCTTCCAAAACTACAATAGAGATGAGATTTTTCTTTAGGCACAGAACAAACATGACATCCTTGAGTCCGAGAGGGGATCTTGACTCCCTCTTAAAGGTGATTGTACCAACCTCAATCACATTGTACCTTCCGTCGTCACCTAGCTTGATGTGCATCTGCAAAACTTTCTCCTTCGGGTCACTGAAAAACTCTCTACACCCTATCATGTGGAATGATGCACCTGAGTCCAAGTACCACAAGCTCCCCATCATTGTGCTAGTCATTCATGTGATGAGGTTAGATTAAAGCTCGAACTGTGAAGTCAAGGCTTCACATGTTGCTCTTCCTGAGATCTTCTTGCTTTCCTTTTTGTGTGAACACTTCATGGCATTGTGCCTGAATTCATGATAATGGAAGCATTTAATTTTTGAAAAATATTTCTTCTTCCCCCCTTTGTTGGATTCTGGTTTGGTTTGAGATTTCTTCCCTTTTCCTTTCTTTCCCTTTCCAACCAATGCAATTTTTTCTTCATCCTTTCCCTTTGATGAAATTCCATCTCTAGCATTCCACCTTATTTCCTCCTATACCAAATCGGATCATAAATGCTCCCAATTCAGTAACTTCTCCCTCCTTCACATTGAATCTTGGTAGCTATGCCAGCTCTTGGGAAGGCTTAGAAGGGCTAGGCTTCCAAAATCATCATTTGAAACAGTAACACCAACTCCTGCAAGCTCATCACAAACTTGTGTGAACATGCTTAGATACTGCAGATAGTTTCATTCTTATGCATCTTGATATTTCAAATTTTATCCTTGAGCGCTAGTTTCCTATGGTCGTTGTTGTTCTGGAACAAATCTGTCAATGCTTGCCTCATTGCATAAGGATTTTCTTTCCCATGGATATTGGTGACAATGTGGTCTCATACTCACTCCAATATTATTCTCCTCGCCTTGGCTACATATTTCTTCCACTGAGAAAGGCTCTGGACATCAAATTTAATCAGTTTTGTAACATCTCTCTTGATGTATTTTACCAATCCATTTTCATCCAATACTGCCTTCATGCGATCCTTCCATGCGACGAAATTAGAGGTGCCTTCCAAAGCATACTCTAGCCTTAGCCTGTTGAAGGTTATCTTCTCATCTCTGAAGAGATATTACTACATTGAACTACAAATTCGAAACTCAGGAGAAACAACTTCGAAATTCCTGCTCTAATGTGAACTGGCTCTGATACCATGTAGAAATTATGGTGTATATTTGCAACTAATCATGAATTTTTAATCAAAATCACAAGATACAAACTTACTCTACTGCTCTGCTAAATTCAATTCATAATTTAGAACATCAATCACAAACATGCAATGAGAAATAACGCACATGCACACAGTATTTTTTACAAGGGAAAGCAATCTGCTAAAAACCCCTTGCCTGCTTTCATTAATATGATGAATGGAGATGTATTACAATTTCTTTGCTCAACTAAGCACAACCTGCAAGTGAATAATCTATCTCTCTGCTCACTAAGAAACTTTGAATCAAACTTAGTCAATTACCACCTTTGCTTGAGCCCCTATTTCCTTGCGCAATTCCTTGAGAAATTAGGCCCCTGTTATTTAGGAATTTCTCCAAAATGGATTATACAATTCCCAACGTTGATAATTTGACTGCATGCAACATATGTACAGTCAAGAATAGTCTACAACTGATGTTACACTACCTTGGAATCTCCACCACAACTGGGGAACTCAAATTCTCCTCATGCACTAGCTATTTTGGATTGATTGATTAGTTAACATGATGATCACTGAGTTTGACTAAAGTCCCACTGTGCAAATGACCTTCCACTAGTTCCTCCAATAGTTGGAACTATAACTAAAAGAAATTTGAGATAACTAACCTTAATTGCTACAAATTAGCAATCAGACATGCTTAATTGAACTCTAACTCCTCCAACTCGAATTTACTAAGTAAATTGGGTGACACAAGCCATGTCACATAAGTTAATTGCATCCAAGTTGTCTGTTGAAGTGGAAATTCGAATTTTCTCAATTTAATCTAGGAAAAATCAAATTAAGAATTTCTTTTTGCATTTTTCAACAATTTCATAGTTACCTTCAGTATTGGAAGTCTTAGCTTTCTTGTTGTTTATCTTAGTTTCATTCTCTATATTTCCCAAAAAAGTTCTTTTTTCTTTTAAGCAATGGATTTTTATAGGGTTTCTTTACTTGTATATGGATTTTTCTATATTTGTTTCAATTGCACCACTCATCATATCAAATCCAAACTCCTATCATTGTTAATTTTTTTGTAAAAATCATTTTCACAATAATTGGTGCACAAGGTATAGGAATTTACACTCTCATGCATATGTTCTTTTCAATAGCACCACTTAATAAAAATGCCAAAACAGTATTTTCAATGTCGATTTTTTCTCCACAAATTTGTTAACATGCAATAAATAGCAATAAGGCACTCGTGTGTCTCTTACTATATAAAACACCACACAAATATAACAAAGTTGTAAACAATGTTTTCAAATATGTAAGAGCACGGTAATCGTATAGTGATGTGTGTATACATACATGTATAATGCATTGATGAGTAGATTATATTATGCACACTATTACGTTGTTTTGTAAAAAAAATCATAATTTATATATGTGATGATTCCTAGGCTC
Source organism: Pinus taeda (assembly GCA_000404065.3). Classification (NCBI taxonomy): domain Eukaryota; kingdom Viridiplantae; phylum Streptophyta; class Pinopsida; order Pinales; family Pinaceae; genus Pinus; species Pinus taeda. The sequence goes on along the minus strand of APFE031718517.1, from coordinate 342,430 downwards.
TTCTTTTTCTTTTTCTTTTTTTAGAAGATGGCCGATAGATATTTAAGGAAAGCAACTTATTTCAGAAAATTCAATGTAGATCATCCCAACAAGAGAACAAGAAAATTTCTTTAAATTTTATTTAAAAATTAATATATTTGAATTAATTGTAAGTTTAAATTAATGTTATGTGTTGGTTAATGTGTGTCATGCGGAGAAAAGCTTGAAGAATCCCAATAAAATTGTTCGCAATCTTAGTGCAAAAGAGCATAAAAGCTTTATGGAAATGTTGCAAAGAGAGGATTTAGTTAGATCAAAAGATACTCAACATGAATTTTTTTCTTTGATTTTTTATCTAAAAATGAATTTCTTAACATTAATTGCTATTATTTGTTAACGCTCAATTTCACTTTCTTTTAATGTTGTGTAGAGACTGATAGCAAGGAAATGGAATGTCATCTGAAGGATATAAATTATGATGACTCCAATTCATCTGGATGGCACTACAAGTTAACAAGGTGGTGGAGGGGGTGGATTTACAAAAATTTGATAGATATAGTAAAAAGAATGTATAGACATACTTTACATTTATATTACAAAAATCAATCTACTGGCTCCAAGAATCATTTTATATATAAACTATAGGAAGAATTTATGAAGAAATGGTCAATGAGATCCGTGAGACTTACATAGAAAAAATAATCCATGCCCATGGATGTTTCTCAATAGGTGTTAGCATACAAAGAAAAATCGACCAAAGAATTTATCAAGATTGAGTTATGTATGAGTTGTGAGTATATGTTGAAGTATAAGAATTTAATCGAATAATTTGTAAGTAGTTATGTTATTTAACTTCTCTTGTTTTATAATTCATGGAATAACAAGAAACCTTTAAATTAATTATATCAATGTTTTGCTATGACATTATAACATGGAAGAAACAAAGTAGGGAGTGAAGCCAACTAAAGGGATTTAGAGAAATGACATTGAGCATGGTTTCGAAATAATGTGCATTGTCTATGAAACATTTGTTGCTATGGTATACCTTTTGATTTATGAAATCATGTATGTTATACTATATAAATTATGTAGGTATCATTATTACACTTAATTTTTAGGTTCTTGTATGGAACATGAAGAGGTGGAACATAAAAAATAAGGTTATCCAGAAAACATTAGGTTAAAGAACCCAATTACATTATCGTCTACAAGTGATGAAGAAAGGAGGCATGCATGTAGTTTGAGTGATGACAAAATTTCAAATAATGAATGAAAATAAATATAATTGTGTTGGAAATAATACTCAGAAGGGGGGGGTGAATCAGTATTAGCAAGTCAATAATATTTCATTTCATATTTATATATGCTACTTCAGTTAATCAAACTTGTGTGTATACGCAACTGTATTCAAGGCAACTACTGTATACCCTTCAAACTTATAACTTAGTTAATTCATCATATGTTGATCTTTAATCTGTGCATCAGAACCATATAAACAGTAATCAGGTGCAGTAAAAATAGAACAGACAATCACACACATGAACACAAGATATAAGGTGGAAACCCAATGTGGGTGAAAACCACCTACTACAATCATCTCTATCTTCTTTTAATAAGAAACTTCTTTTTACAATTTTTTGTACTGGTGCAGTCTTATACCAGTATGTAGGGTTCTACGTGCAAAAGGCTACAACCTTCTCTCATTCTTCAGCTTCTCCTGGAAGGGAGCTACAACCCCCTAGCTCTTGTACTAGCTGATGTGTTTACTCGCACATAGGTGCTGGCCTACATAAGGCTACAACCTTCTCTTTTCTTCCAGGGACCACATTTCATAAATTTTCAAACAGGATCCATCAATAACATCAATCAAACATCAAATATATTTACATCAATCAATCTCCTTTGCAGCAACCAAAACTGAATCAATCAATCACTTCTCAGAATGCTGTAACCAGAATACAGTAACAGTAACTAGAACCCAAGCTAGAACCCAAAACACTGCAACAACAAACAAAAGTAGCTAAAGCATATTTTATTAGGTATACGCTACTTCAATGTGTCGAACCTGCGTACATATGTCATTTTCTCAAGGTGAACCTATGTATACACTGTTTTGATATGCAGAACCAGTGTGTACATGTACCTCTGCTAAAGTGAACCTGTGTACAGATCTATAAATGATGATTTAAACTTTACAACAATTTCAGACATCAATTATACCCAAATCATCATATTTACAGATTACAACATGCACCAGTTATTCAAATAAAAGATCAAAATCACACAAATATACTTCTCTTCAAGCCTTAAGATCTTCACCCACCAATAGAACTTATCCTTCATCAAGCGCTCAGGTTCATCCTTGATTCAGATCTAGTTGTGCACCATAACCCAATAACCTGTATTCTAGATCTTTCTCTTCATTAGATATTCAATTCATGAGTGCCTTTGTCTAATGATCTTCTCCTCCTTTTATAGTCTTAGGCCTCACTCAATACCATGGTCCAAAACCACTTAGAATCAATACCTTGGATCAAATACCTGGGGTCAACACTTCGAACAAGATACCTTGGACCAATACCATGGATCAAAATACCATGGACCAAAACTAAGTTTTCCAACATGTAAGCACCTTTCCTTCCGTGAAAGTGTGTGTGTACGCTATACGCACCTTTTGGTCTGCGAACCTACGTGTACACGCGCTTGGTCAATGGGGAACCTGCGTATACCTCTCTTTCTTCATTTTGTGAGCCTGAACTGTGATCTGTCATCTATGTGAGTTGCCATCAAGGACAACACTTGTGTCATAGTGCCAAATCTGTATCATAATGCCAACAATCTCCCCCTTTGGACTTGATGGCAACCCCAAGTCACTCTCCCCCTTTGTCATCAAGGGAAAAGGGTTATGCTCCCCCTGAGTACATGCTAAATTCTCTGATATGCTGAAGTGTGTTGCTCATGCTCCCCCTGAATAGAAGCAAGGTCTACAAAAAGATGACATTGTACATACATCATAAATGACCTTCCTATCACTAATGACTCATACATACATCCATCTCCCAACCAAGTGGGGATATACCAAGTTTGACTCATCCACCCAACCAAGTGGGTATATACCAAATGTTTATACACATCAGAACAAGAACATTACATCATCCATCCCATGCATAGTGGGAAAACAAAATAGGTTGTTTCATGACCTTGACAATAAAAGATATACATGACATAGAGACCAAATATCTAAAACTAGACCATGATAGTTATCAGCAACTATCATCAGCAGCATTTGTCAATCACCATCCAGACTAGCAACCATGGTCTCCCCCTAAACCTGTTCCACCTGAATCAAAAACAACTGTGAATTTGTACCAAGATATTTTAAGATAATGCCAACAATGCATTACTGTAAGAATATGCTCCTCATAAACCTGTGCCAGATGATCATTGTCAGACCCATATCATACACCTTTCATCCACCGTTTTTCTTCAAACTAACATATACGCGATTGTATCCATAGCAACCGACATATGTAGGTGGATACGCTTCATGAAACTCGTGTTTTCTATGAAATAGATAATTTTTAATAGCAAGATGATGCATCAACTACTCCCAGCTTTTGTCTGAGATATTCAAATGTCTCTCTGGGCAGTGGTTTGGTGAATATATTAGCAACCTATTCTTCAGAGGGAACGTACTCCAATTTGACCTTTTGTTCAAGCACTTGTTCATATATAAAATGATATTTGATGGGTATGTGCTTAGTCTTGGAATGCATGACTGGATTCTTTGAAATATTGATTACACTCGTATTACCACATAGAATGGAGATGGGTGGAGTACATATGATCTAAATGTCTTGCAATGTTTGCATCATCCAAAGGAGTTATGTGCAACAAGATGCAGCAACCACATATTCTACTTCAACTGTAGATAATGCAATTGAACTTTGTTTCTTGCTAAACCAAGACACTAATCTGGAACCCATATAGAATGCACCACCACTAGTGCTTTTTTTGTCATCCATGATTCCTGCCCAATCTGCATTTGTATATGCATGAAGTGTAAGATTTGTGTCCCTAGGATACCATAAACCAAAATTCTGAGTTCCTTGAAGATATTTGAAGATCCTTTTGACTGCCTGAAGGTGTGATTCCTTTGGATTTGCTTGGAATCTTCCAACTATTCCCACTGCATGCATGATGTCTGGTCGGGTACCTGTTAGATAAAGCAAACTGCCAATCATGGATCTGTAGGTTGGTTGATGTACTGTTGTTGATTCATCATTTGAGCTGAGACTACATCCTGTTACCATGGGGGTACATACTGGTTTAGGATCTTCCATGCCATTTTTTTTTCAAGATCTACTTGAGATACTTGGTTTGTGATATAAAAATACCATCTTTATTTTGTTGAACTTGTAGGCCGAGAAAATATGTGAGCTCACCAAGCAGGGACATTTCAAATTCTTGTTCCATTACCAAAGCAAAGTTTTGACTCATGGCTTCTTCATTGCTACCAAAAATGATATCATCAACATACACTACAAGTATTAGCAATTTATCATTGTCAGTCTTTGTATATAGATTGCTATTAGCTGATCCTTTTGAAAAACCTTGTTGATGGAGGTATTTGTCAAGACAATAATACCAGGCCTTTGGAGCTTGTTTTAGACCATAGAGAGCCTTTCTAAGTTGGCATACAAGTTTTGGATCATTTCCAAGGATGAATTCGTCTGGTTTCTCAATATATACTTCTTCTTCTAAGTCTCCATTAAGAAAGGCAGATTTTACATCCATTTGGTATACTTTGAATTTCTAAAAGCTAGAAAGAGAAAGGAACATTCTTATGGCTTCAAGTCTAGCAATAGGTGCAAAAGTTTCTTCAAAATCTATACCTTCTTGTTGAGCATATCCTTTACAAAAAAGTCTGGCCTTGTTTCTGATAACTTCATCATTTTCATTCAGCCTTTTTTTAAATATCCATTTGTTTCCTATGATATTTTTATCATGAGGTCTAGGAACTAATTCCCAAGTATTATTCTTTTCAATTTGCTCAAGTTCTTCATTCATGGCCTTGACCCAACATTCATCTTTGCATGCTTCATTTAAATTTTGAGGTTCGATGGAGGAAAGCAATGCTAGATAGCTTGAATCTTCTATAATAGTTCTTCTTGTCTGCACACCTACCTCTTTCTGTCCCAAAATTTGAGTCTCTAGATGATTTTTCTGAACATGCCTAGATGGAGTCTTTTCTTCTGTCGTTATCTATTCTTCTGGTGCTTCATTGGTTTCTTCTTCTTCAGAATTAGTCTGATTTGATGTGGAAGGATAATCCTCATCTTCTTCACACTCTTCGATTTTTACCTGCTTTGGATTTTTGCCTGCTTCATTAACCACAACATCAATACTTTCAATAATTTTCCCAAGTCTTTTATTATAACACTTATAACCTTTACTTCGGGAAGAGTAACCAAGGAGAATGCCTTCATCTGCTCTAGGTTCAAACTTGCTAAGTTTTTCATCAGTCCTTTTGATGTAACATTTGCTTCCAAAAACTTTGAAGTATTTTATAGTAGGAGTCTTACCATACCAAAGTTCATGTGGAGTTTGAGTGTTGTTTACCCGAACGTTTGCTTTGTTGAGGATAGTGACAACAGCAAATGCAGCTTCACCCCAGAAGGTTGTAGGAGTTCCAGAATCATCTAGCATGGCACGAGCCATTTGTTGAACAGTTATGTTCATCCTTTTTACCACTCCATTTTGTTGAGGAGTCCTTGCGGTGGATAATTCTCTTTTTATTACATGTTCTTCACAAAAGTCGAAGAATTCATCTAAGGTAAATTCCCCTCCTCGATCAGATCTAAGGCATTTGATTTTGCGATCTGATTCATTTTCAACTAAATCTTTGAAGGCTTTGAACTTTTCAAATGCTTCATCTTTATGCTTTAGAAGTCCTATCCAACACATTTTGGAAAAATCGCCAATGAACAATATAAAGTATTCTTCTCCATGAGGTGACTTTTCCTTGATGGACCACATAAATAAGTATGAACAAGTTCAAGAGGCTTACTAGTTGATCCTTCCTTCTCAGGGAAATGTGCTCTGGTTTGCTTACCAAATTGACATGATTTGCATATTGTATTTTTTGGAATGTTGATATCAGGAAGATCACAAACAGCCTGGAATTTGCATGCTTTCCTTATTTGTGGGAAACTTAGATCCCCCAATCTTCTGTGCCATAGCTAGTGTTCATCATTTTTGCTTAGATAGCATTGTTGTTGTCCTCCCTTGAGTATGTATAATTTGTTTGGAGTTCTTATGCCTTTGATCACAGTTTCTAATGTATCAAGCTCATGAACAACACATCCATTTGATCAAAATAGTACTTCAATTCCTTGATCACACATTTGATTGACACTCAATAGGTTATGCTTTAGACCATCAACATATATAACATTCCCAACTTTAACCTTTTCTTTTAAGAGAATAGAACCTTTACCTTTTATGATAGCAGGAGTGTCATTTCCAAATGAGACCTTCTTTTCCTTTTCTAAGGCATTGTATGACTGAAGTTTTTCTTTATCACCTGTCATGTGTTTCGAGCATCCACTGTTGATGTACCACTGATTTTCTTATCCTTTTGCATACAAGGCTATACCACATATTTATATTTGTGGTTCTTTCTTTCTCCATATTTTGGGACTCAATGAAGTTTGCTCCTTCTGAGATGTTTCCCGAAATTTACTCATGCATTCAGAATTTTCATGACCGAAGTTGTTACAGATAGAGCATTCTATTTCATTTTCAAGAAGTAAAAAGTTATTGTAGGTCCTTTTCATGATCCCTGTCACATTCCTTTGATTTTGTGCTTCTCTAGTCATGACGGTCTTGTAGGCAACACATTGAACAGCTTTGTGTCCAAAGGTATGACATGAAAAACATTGGCCATTAAAGAAGTTCCTGCGATTATCGAATCTACTGACCTGGTGATTGTAGTTTCCATTGACATTCATTCTTGAAGCAAATTGAGTATGATTTACCTGAGGTTGGTTGTAACTTCTGTTCATCCTTGAAGTAGATTGAACCCGATTTACTTGGTGAACTGCTTTATGCCTTTGTTGACGATTATCAAACTGTTCACTGCTCTTTGCTGCATCAAGATAGCTTTTAGTGGAGGTTGACGACTTCTATGCTTGAGATGCTTCTTCAGTATATCCAAGACCTATCTTTATCAGAGGAGAACGTTGCACTTTGATAATTTCATCTGAAGTTTCTAATCCTTTAGCAAATCTGAGATTGAGAGCTTTTGCTTTCTCAATATCTTTCCTTAGACCCACAATTTCACATTCTAGTTTTTCATTGTGTTTTTCTCTTTCAGCAAGTTGGAATGTCAGAGTATCTATAATAATATTATTTTCTTCTAAACAGATTTTGAGTTTAGATATTTCTTCATAAATATTATCTTCATCTAAAGCATCCAAGAAATCATCATCTTCAGAATCCATCAGAAGTCTATAGTCATTATTATCTTCATCAATATTTGATAAACCATCGTTATCTTCATGCAATAGTAGCTCTTCTTACTTACACTTTGTTTTCTATTCCATTTTTCTGATTCCTTACCTTTATCAAGCTTATCTTTATGAGGGCATTTGGCAGCATTGTGACTACCTCTTCCACAAGCAAAACATTTGAAAGGTAGTTTACCTCTGAATCTTCCAGAACCCCATTGAAGGTTCTTGACAAAGTTTGCTTCTTCCTCTTCTTCTGCAATATGTCTTGATTCATTGAGTTCTTCTCTTCCTGAAGCTTTGAATGCGACTTCTCTCATGTTTGATGGACCTCATTTTCTCATTTCGAAAGAAGTTAAGATTTCGTGCAAATGTGTCATAGTGATACTCTGAAGATCCTGCTTTCCTTCTATGGCAGAAAATTTTGATTCGAACTTAGTAGACAAGGATCTTAAAATATTTTCAACTAAAGTAACTTATTTTATCTCTTCACCCAAGTTCTTCATGCAATTAATAATCTCATCTATACGTAAGAATTAATTAGCTATACTTTCATCATTGTGCATTTTGAGAGTTTCATATTTAATTCTGAGAGATTGCAGTTTTCTACGTTTTACCTGGTTGTCTCCTTCATAGCTTAGAACGATCTTGTCCCATATTTCTTTGGCGATTTTGAGTTGCATATCTTTGACAAATTCTGATTGTGACAGACTCCCCAACAATTTATTGACAGCCTTGGCATTGGTTTCATATTTCTTTTTACCTGCCGTATCTGTAGGAATTGCTAATGGAAATGTATATCCTCCTTCCACGATTTCCCAGACATCTGTTCCAAGAGATTGAAGATACGTTGTGGTTCTTACCTTCCAATAAATGAAGTTTCTCCCACAAAGATTGGTGGTCTAATGGATCCCTCTCTTTCGTAGTTACTCATGATGATAGATCTTCCTTCAAGTGATCAAGCTTCTTCTGAAGGACCTGACCTGATACCAATTGTTGGAAATAATACTGAGAGGGGGGGTGAATCAGTATTAGCAAGTTAATAATATTTGATTTCATATTTATATATGCTACTTCAGTTAATCAAACTTGCATGTATATGCAAATGTATTTAAGGAAACTAGCGTAGACCCTTCAAACTTATAACTTAGTTAATTCATCATATGTTGATCTTTAATCTATGCATTAGAACCATATAAATAGTAACTAGGTGCAGTAAAAATAGAACAGACAATCACACACATGAACACAAGATATAAGGTGGAAACCCAATGTGGGTGAAAACCACCTGCTGCAATCATCTCTATCTTCTTTTAATAAGAAACTTATTTTTACAATTTTTTGTATTGGTGCAGTCTTATACCAGTACGCAAGCTTCTACCTGCAGAAGGCTACAACCTTCTCTCATTCTCCATATTCTTCCTGGAAGGGAGCTACAACCCTAGCTCTTGTACTAGTTGATGTGTTTACTAGTACGTAGGTGCTGGCCTACAGAAGGCTACAACCTTCTCTTTTCTTCCAGGGACCACGTTTCATAAATTTTTAGACTGGATCCATCAATAACATCAATCAAACATCAAATATATCTGCATCAATCAATCTCCTTTGCACCAACCAAAACTGAATCAATCAATCACTTCTCAGAATGCTGTAATTAAAATACAGTAATAGTAACCAGAACCCAAGCTAGAACCCAGAACACTGCAACAATAAATAGAAGTAGCTAAAGCATATTTTATTAGGTATACGCTACTTCAATGTGTTGAACCTGCGTGCATATGCCATTTTCTCAAGGCGAACTTACATATACAATGTTTTGATATGCAGAACCAGCGTGTATACGCACCTCTGATAAAGTGAACCTACGTACAGATCTATAAATGATGATTTAAACTTTACAGCAATTGCAGACATCAGTTTTACCCAGATCATCATATTTACAGATTACAACATGCACTAGTTATTCAAATAAAAGATCAAAAGCACACAAGGATACTTCTCTTCAACCCTTAAGATCTTGACCCATAAATAGAACTTATCCTTCATCAAGCGCTTAGGTTCATCCTTGATTCAGATCCAGTTGTGCACCATAACCTAATAACCTGTATTCTAGATCTTGCTCTTCATTAGATATTCAATTCATGAGTGCCTTTGCCTAATGATCTTATCCTCCTTTTATAGTCTTAGGCTTTACTCAATACCATGGTCCAAAACCACTTAGAATCAATACCTTGGACCAAATACCTGGGGTCAACACTTCGGACAAGATACCTTGGACCAATACCATGGATCAAAATACCATGGACCAAATACCACAGACGAAAACTAAGTTTTCCTACATGTACGCATCTTTCCTTCCGTGAAAGTGCGTGTGTATGCTATACTGGTCTTTTGGTCTGTGAACCCACGTGTACACGCAGCTTGGTCAATGGGGAACCTGTGTATACCTCTCTTTCTTCATTTTGTGAGCCTGAACTGTGATCTGTCATCTGTGTGAGTTGCCATCAAGGACAACACCTGTGTCATAGTGCCAAATCTGTATCATAATGCCAACAAATTGAATGTTACTACAAGTTGTATGATTTTGACTATTTGCCTCTGCAAATCATGGATTTTGTTTACTGTACTATTGCCCAAATTGCATAAGAACATGTTACTAATAAGTGTATCAATTACATGTCTACATTTTTGGTAATATATTGAACATATTGTCTCAAATGGATGTTGATAAATTATCAATATGTATAACGATTATATATTGGTTACATTTTGATTATTGTGAACCTCAAGTTATCCCATTTGTATAATGATGGGTCTCATAATCATATATAATAAAATGGGTTTCTTATTTTACAACATTATCCAATGTTATAAAATGTTGCATTTCTAATTAATTAATATATTGATCATTTACATTATTACAATAATATATTTGTGATGTGTTGGATAATGCATTAATGTAATCATTATATCAAACATAATATATAAAATAAAATAAAATAAAAATAAAAATAAAATAAAATAAATAAATTGAGATGATTATTTGAAATCTTCTATAAAAATATATGCATATCAAATAATTTATCCTTTTGAACTCACTACAAAATGCATGCCATAAAAATAGAAATCGGTGTGTTTTTCTGAGACACATGCCCCGACACTTTAAATAAATATATGCCCCAATGCTTGATCGTAAATAATGGTGTTGGCATATCACATCATTTTTTTGTAATTCCATGTCACTCTAGTGTACATGGTAGTATAGTCACCATTGATGTTATGTGTACAATATAAAGATAAAAATACCATGATATTGTATCTGGGTGTATGAGCATCATACATTTTATAAACAAAAAGAACATGCTAGTGCATAACAATTATATGATTATTAATGTACCATAAAACAAAAAAAAAGTCCCCCATGACAGGTGATAATTATGGAAAAACATGGGACAATAAAGAGATGTGATGGATGAGGGTGGTGGAGGCATGTGCTTATACCCAATTGGTGTTAGCATTTACCACCTCCCCATGCACACGGGGGTATCAAATAAAATTTTTGGTAATGGTATGAGGATCTATTGTGGCATCCTCCTCTTCACGGAAACATCAATAAGTAGAAATCCCACTTCTACTGAATGTATTCATGGTTATGATAGGGCTATGAAAATGGGAACCTGGAACTCTCTCGAAGAATTTGGTAAGAAATCCACTTAATGTTTGGTTAATTAGTGTCTCATGCATTTATCTAGGTTTCTCGTTTGAGTCAATAACTTTCTATATCATCTTAATTTCATTATGTTCCTTGTTAGCTACATATCTTGGGCTAGTGGAATTTTTGGTAGAGGTTTTTTCAATCTGACTCAACGATTAGCAAGTGGAGTTGTTTGATTTGTTTGGGTTCTAGAAAGTAGGTGGTTTTTGAGTGTTTTTGTCTTTGTCATTTTCTCTAGTCTCAAGTGATTTTATATAACGTTCCTTTCAACTCTCACCAAAGGCTTCCTTTAACTTCCAAATTCATGGCTTCAGGTTTTGGTTCTCGTTATTTATTTTGGCCAAATCATGGATGTTATTTTTTTGGTTTCCTTTCCTTAAATTTGTTACCTCTTGGTTCCTCTAAGTGTGGTTTCTTGTTTCTTGGATTTTTCAAGTTAGGAGTCATACTCTCTTGGCTCTTCTCTAATTTTACACCTTATTTTAGCTCTCCACTTGTTGTTTCTTTTAAGTATGGATTAGTGTGGGTCTCTTCACATGTGTGTATTTGTTGGCCTCTCTTGTCCGTAAGTTTGTTTCATATAAATTGTATTATCCTAATTTCCTCCTTCCCACCTTACCCTATGACCCCTTCCTATTGTCCCTACTTTTGGTGAGAGCTTCCCTTAGTATTTATATTTTATGGTATTCTCTACCCTCCTTGCTCTATGTTTTTTTTCTATGAATACGGTACATTCAACTCAATCTAGGGGATGTAGAGGGAGGAGAGATTAACACAACCCCTCTTTCTCACGCACCCAGTTTTTAGAAGATAGGTTTGTCATTATGTATATCAATCCAACCCTCATGAAATACATGGAGAAATAAGGGAGGTAGAATGAAATGCTAGAATTCAGAGAATATTCATTATAGATGTTGAGGTAGAGGTGGAGGTTGGCAGATGGGTGCCTAATACTGGGAATTCAAGATCTCAAAAAACATGATAAATGTAGATACGAATATCTACTAGAAACTAAATACCATCATGGGAAAAACTTTTAGTGTAGCTCTCTGAAACCTAGCAAGAGATACTTTGTTCATTTATGACATGCAAAAGTAGATGAGGAAGTCAATTGATTGGATTTTGATCCTAGCCAGAAATATTGTATACTTAGAATTATCTTCCTTTGAATAGGAGAATGGCATACCTGATACCATTCAAGTGGATTCCCCATCTCGATAAATGCAAGTTAACCTTTTTTTGTTACTTATGTTAGTTGCAGCTTAGCTACAATCCTCGATGTTGAAAGGTCTACATTTGTTAGTGAGTTGTTTAACTATTACATGATCCTTTATATTTCTTTTTTCTTATCATGTTTAGATGCTTTAAATAGGAAAAAACTATATCATTATGCTACTAGTAAGGTTTCCCTAGTGGAAAAAGAATAAGCATAGAGTATTATTTAAACTTATTTATGAACGAGTAATATAATTACTACATAACTTACAAAACAAAACAAAAAAATGACACAATGTGTAACAATATATTCTAGCATCATTGTGTCATTAAGTAAAAAATCTAGTTATGGTGATGAATAATTATAAAAGCATTGGTGCTTTTAATTTTGGTTACACACTAGGATATTTTAATTTGAAATTCATTGGTATATGTTTATAAAATAAGCACTAAAAAAAATCCTATGCTAAAACCTTTGTGTGTGCAATCTTTTTAGTTATAACAAACATCCATTAAATTTTTTTGGGTACATTGCACTTAGTAGTTCATTAGGACATATACTCTATCCATCATAGGACCTCTTCTATACTTTATTAAGGGCACATATGACCACTTTTCATTCATTACTAGACATTCCCTATCATTTGGCACATTTTCTGTTTTTAGGGTTTTCTAGTTTTAATAGGTCTATTTTTAGAAGGGTTGACACCTAAGATCACATGTGGCACTAGATAAACTCTGGTTGGAGGGTGACATGGATAATTCCACTGCACCAATTCATACAATCGCATGCATACGCCTTCCTAGGTTGAATATGCACTTCCTACCTAATTTGTAGTAGTTAATTGCCATTTTTCAATCTCCTCCCCTTGTTAGTTAACTTTTAGTCCTATTTTGGAATTTAACTGAGTTAAACTACCTAGTATTTTGCATTTGAGAGCTATTAGTCAGTTATAAATGATTTCTAACTCCACTTACTTCTAGTTCAGTCCATTTTAGGATAGTTTCCTAATTTTAGGTATCTCAATCTAAATTTGACTTACTTTCCAACTAAGGAAAGTATTTTTGAGTTATACTAAGTGATGCACATGGAAGCCCGACCTAATTTAAATTTCTTGCCCTCCTAAAGGGTCTATATATTGTATACATTTTCAGCAATAACATGTCATCAGATTTTATGAGTAATTCAAACTTTCTCCTTAGTTCAGTAGTCAATTTCTTAGTATTTTTATTTTCTCTTCTTTCTTCTTTTGCAGGTAGCTAGTCTAGTATTTTTTCCACACTTATATTGACACCTGATTGTGCTTAAAATACAACAACAATGTCCACTAAAACCTCCACTATGAATGGTAAAAGTTGTAATAGAGGTTTTTTTGAAAAAAAATACCAATCTTGTAAAACTAAAAACCTTTGCAAAAACCTCCACTACAAGATGTTTTCTTCGTATGAGAATTTCTAAGTTAGCGCATTGAATTCGAGATGAGATACATAACATTCCAAGATTAGAGGGGATAAGTCTAGTGGATGCAATGAGAGTATGTATTTGTGTTAGAATGCCTATAAATTAGAGGGCTTAGGCAAATAATTTCATAGTAAAAGTAACCCCTACACAATGGTGGGTGACACAGTAGGATTATTTGAATAAGTGGGCGTAGGTGGTAGAGTGTTTAAGGGTGAGATCCTATCCTTTAAGGAACCTCCAACTGATGAATAGGTACAAGGGTATTAAATATCCCCGACATCACATTAGGTTCTATAAGAAATGATGGATCAAGAAACAAAATCCTCAAGTGTAATGCATCCACAAGTTCATTCACATGGTGGACATGGTAACAAGTAGTAGGTATATCCAAGAAGATATTAGATTACAAACAAGGGATTGGGAAATGTTGCACAACTAGTTATGCAGAACATTCAACCTTACCTGAGAGGATGTTGTGTTGAAGAATACTTTATATCAAATGAATAAATTTATTTTTTTATCAACAACCTATATACCTTGTGTAGAAAGAAATTGTGTGTACTATCGAGAGAGAACAAAGTTTAATCATCTGATTTATTGTTGGAAGGTGGATTTCAAAAATGATTTGGGAGAGGAGGATCCCAAAAAGGCTTCAAATCAATGAAAATAAGGGAGAGTGTGAAAAATAGGATCAAACCTCAAGTAACATTACACCAATATACACCTAGCCACTAGAAACTAAGAAGCATATTATTGGGATAAAGGAAGAACCCAAAATGGCTATTATTGGGGATTACTAGGATCAAGAAACGACATTCAAGTGGTAGACTTGGTGAAGGTTATATATTAGGACCTACTTCTAAAGAGTTTCTATAATATGAAAGGTATCAGAGGATATTTGGGGAAAATGAAGATACAATTGTGCCTAGAATCCAAGCTAATAAAAAAGCGACCATGTCGAATCAATCCAAAGTATAAGGAGAAAATGCTCAAGGAATTGGACCAAATTTTATAAGTTGGCCTTATAATCCCAATAGAATAATTTGACTGGATTGATCCAATGGTAGTACAGAAAAAGACTAAGGGTGGCATTTCAATATATGTATACCTTCAAATCTTGAATGTAGGATGTGTGTATGATACATTCCCTACACCATTCACAAATGAAGTGCTAAAGAATGTTTGAGGAAGGGAAACTTATTTTTTCATGCATGCCTTTTTGTGATATCACTAGATCCACATTGTAGAAAAGGATAAATAAAACTCCACATTTGCAACTAAGTAGGGTTCATTTGCGTACATTGTTATGTTTCTTGGGTTAAAGAATGCCATCGCAGACTTTTCTCTAATCATAGTAGCAACCTTTAAGAAGTTTATGCACAAATTTTTGGAGCTATATTTGCATGACTGGACTATGTTTAGCTTGTTGAAATATCATATATAGGCATTAATATTTATACTTGATAGATGTAGATAAATGAAAATATCATTGAACTTGAAGATATGCATCATGTTCACACCCTTTGGGACCTTATTGGGGCATGTTATGTGTAAACATCATTGTCATTGTTGATATGGTGGCACCAACATTAGTTAGGGAGCTAGATGCAACATTGATATGGGATATTGCAAGAAATTATCAAAGGTTATGCTAAGATCACTACACCATTAGAGACTTTTTTACGAAAGGACACTAAGTATGACTATACCACATAGTGTCATGAGGCATTGGATATGCTCAAGAAGAAATTAGTTACTACGTCAATCTTGATATCTCTAGATTAGACAAACCTTTTTCATGTGCATGTGGATACATCATCAATTTCCCTAGGAACAATACTCGTGTAGTCAAGGGAAGGTAGTATTGATCACCATATCTCCTTGACAAGTACAAAACTACCTAATGCATAAAGGTATTATACTTTCACTAAGAAAGAAGGCTTGGAAATGATCTACATGTTACAAAAGTGCAAGCATTGTCTAGTTGGTACTTCCTTCAAATTATTCATGGATCATTTGACACTCAAGTACTTAGTTAACGAGATAGTGTTGAGGGGAAGGATATGTGAATATATCTTATTATTCCAAGAGTTGACTTTGAGGTAGTCGTGAAACCAAGTAAGCATAATTTTGGACCAGATAATTTGTTATGATTATAGTCAAGAAAGGTAGGGGGAATTCTAGATGATGAATTACCAAACACATAGTTATTCATGATTGAAGTAGTACCAAATCAATTCATCAAAATTGTAGCATATCTAACCATGAGTTAAGCATCAAAAGGATATGCAATAACGAAGTGCCAACAGTGGATCACTGGGAGCATAGACTATTCATTGATTGTTGGGTGGATACAAAATATTGGAGCCAATGGTATATCGTGCAAGTGTATGATGGATCATGACTGCGATGTAGTGTTATACGAGTTGCATGAAGGAATTTCTAGAGGGAACAATGTATGGAAAGCCATTGCATGAAAAGTGTAATCGGTTGGGTTATTTTGGCCTTCACTATTCTAAGGATCCAAAGAATCTTATAAGCATTGTGATGTTTACTAGAATACTGGGAAATCATTGGGCATGGATGAATTTCCACTCTTCCCTATCATTACTTTAAAACCTTTTGAGAATTAAATAATTGGCTTCATGGGTGTAACGAACCCTCTTGCACATAGAACTTATACATGGTACATTATTACTATGGTGGAATATTTCACTAGATGGGAAAGGGATGCGCCATTTAAAGATTATACTTTAGAGATTGTTGCATGGTTCATTTTTGACAAGATATTAACAAGGTTTTGTTGTTTGAGATAAGCAATTAAGACACACATTTATTGAATGATATTATTCATGCATTGACCATAGAATTCATGATCTATCACCAAAAACAATACACTTTGTCATCCACAAGAAATTAGTTCACTGGAAGTGTCAAATAAGAACTTAGAACATGTGCTGACCAATAACAAGTTACCAACGTAACAAGAACATTACCGAGTTCTTGTCTTTTTTGGAGTCACATTTTTATGCATATTTTGGAAAGTGGTGATTTCGTGGAAGTGTTTAATAACATCTAAGAACACACATTGACTAATAACAAGTTACGAACTTAACAAGAACATTATCGAGTTCTAATTTTTTTAGAAGTCACATTTTTATGCTAGCTTTGGAAACTGGTACTACTCATATCACCCATTTTTGGGGTGAAAAATTCTTAATGATTTAAGTCTTCTAATCTATCAAGTATCAACATTTTTCAAATGTTGATTTCTTAAGCATTTTCCAAGTTTATCTAGTTTTATATTTCCTTTGAGATGTTGGATTTTTAAGTGTTTTTCAAATTTGTCTCTTTTTTTCAAATCTTGGTTTTTTAAATGTTTTTCAAGTTTATAGACTTTTTTTAGTGTTAATTTATTAAGCATTTTCAAATTTGTCTAGCATTTATTTTATTTTTATTTTTGGGGATTAAAATTAGGAATTAATTGAAATTATAATATTGACAACTCGTTCCCTTAAAAATAAAAATAAAAATAAAATAAAGGCATAAAAATAACTTTAAATCCAAAAAGTGGTATTACATGGAGATTTTTAATTAATTAATTGTTTTTTTATCATTTGCAGTAAAAAAGTTTTAAATATTTTTTTTTTTTTGAAAAAAAAAACTTACTTTTATGTAAACACATTTTTAAAAAAATAAAGGAAATAACAATAATAATAATAATAAATACATAATTAAAAAAATGCTAATAAAAATAAAAAAATAAAAAAGAGGTTAAAACATTCTTAAAAAATATATATTTGAAAACTAAAGTAAAAGTGTGCATGTAGTCTAACTAATAGATGAAATGACTTTTTCATCAAATATGGTAATAAAATTTATAGTAAGATTGTGATTGTGTATTACTTTGTCTTGGACCAAAACTTTCTGCTACTTATCCATAGTTTAACATTATGAATTTAATATTTAATATTTGTTTTTCCAAAGGAAAAATTTGTAATTTCCATTATCAAAAATATTGAAAATTACATGTTGTATTAGCTGCATAAAGTGTTATACATGTATCAGAGATGGACCGAGCCTTCTATCCAGTATCAGTTCATAGTTCATACAAAAAGTGTCCATAAATATATACATAAAAAAGTGATAGAATATATAAACATGAGAAGCATAATATCAATCATATGAAGCTATCAAAATCTGTCGAAGGATCATGCAATTTGATTATTTGGCTCTTCTACTCCTGTATGCTCTATAAAAGGCATGTGATAGAACTGGCACAAGTCATTATCTTGATGTTCTTGTATTATCCACTGACCCTTGGGTTGTTGCACGGCTTCCTTGGAAAGGCAATTAGAAATCTGGTTCCTTTCCCTGTAAATGTGCGAGAAAACAATAAAATCAAAATGTGATTTTAGAGTTGTAACCTCATCCAGTAAACCTCTTAGTGGGTGCACGTGACAATGAGATGTAGATTTAATCCAATTGATGACAATTTTTTAGTCTCCAAAAATCTAAATCCTATTGCAATTTTTCTCAAGTGCAAATATGAGAAGGTGTCTGAGGCTATTTAATTTTGCATAGTTGTTTTTACCCTAACCTAATCCCATTTTGAGCTTGTAATAATGTATGTCGAGATGTATAGGATTGTCCCTCCTCCCCAACCAGCTTCTTGGGCGGATCCATCAAAATAAGCCCATGGGTATGATCTATCTATTGCTTCTGGTGTTATGATATAGGGTTGATTCTTTGGTTGCTCCTTAGGGATCAACTGATAAAGGGCTTTAATGTTGTTGCATATGGAGATCCATTGAATGAGGGAGTCCTAGAATATGATTATTTTCGGTGCCAACCAGATGCCCTAGAAGACTAGGAGAGGGAGGTTACAGATTTTCTGTGATGGTGTAGAGTTCCACCAAGTTTGCCAAGCAAAGGTAAGATGATCACCATGCCATCTAATGGTGATGTCAAGGGAAAAATATATCTAATTCCAAACCTGTTTAGTTGAAGGGCATAGTAAGAAGAGGTGGTCTATGTCTTCAACATGTTCCTTACAGAGACTACATCGAGAAGGGCCATGTATAGATCGGTTATTGAGGTTAACATCAGTAGGTACTGTATTTGATAATAGGAACCACATGAACATCCGAGATTTAAGATGTGCCTTTAGTTTCAAAAGGGGTCACCACCACCATTTGGAAACAACAGGTTCTTATTTTGTCATAAGGAAGGTATAGCCATCTTTGGGTGTGTAGCGTCCTCTAGTAGAGGCAACCCATATGAGTTCATCCTCTCGGTCTACTATTCTGACATGAGACTCTTCTAGAGCTCCAATATATCTGATCCATTCATTTATCCAGATGTTTGGTATCATGAGGTCATGGGTCGATTTCCAAGACTATGAGATCCATGTAGAGTTTTCATCATTTGTGATCTAGGAGAGTTATGTAATTCATGCTAATTCGATAGTCTGCCTAAGCTCCAGTGATAGTAATTGTGCATTCACAGAGCCTGACCATGTATCTTTGCCTATACATACTAGTTTACTAGTACCAATACGCCATTCCAATCCTCTTTTTATGACTGACATGGTTTGTGTTATAGCTATCTAGATGATGGAGGAACCAAACCTGCCTGTGATCGGGTTGGGGATCCATTCCAAAGTTGTTAAAGGGGAAATGTATTTGTGATATACAACTTCTTTCCATAAGTTGTTTGATGTTAATAGCTGTCAGCCCAGTTTAGTTGCAAGAGCCTTTGAAAAATTATTTAAATCCTTTATGCCCCAGCCACCCCATTTTTTGGGTTTTCCTATTCTCTCCCATTTCACCCAGGAAAAATTCTTACTATCTTGATTCCCTCTCCATAAGAATATGTGATAAATTTTTGTATTATGGTGGTGATACCTTTAGGGATACAGGCCAGAGCCATCCAGTATACTGGTATAGCTTATAGCATTTATTTGATTAGCACTAATCTACCTACTTTAGATAACCATATTTGCTACCAAATGTTGATGTGTCCTTCAATTTTTGCAATGAGCCAAGTCCAGTCTGCAATACGGTAATCATTTGGTTTGAGTCTAAAACCTAGATACTTGGTGCCCTCCTCAATTACAAGTCATGTATAATGAAATTTTTGTAGACCATATATTTGTTCATTGAGAGAACAACTTACAAGCACAATTGTATATTTGATTAAATTAGGCATCATTCCTGTAGCTTTACAAATAGGGAAAAAAATATGCTTGAAACTAGATGTGTCCCGAATAGATCCATCTAAGAATATTAGTACATCATCAACAAACAAAAGATGCGAAAGATAGGTTACATAAGTCAACTTGACCCCAATTAATGTCCAGGATGATCGAGCAGAGGATATGAGCCTACTTAATCCTTCCATGATTAGGAGGAAGAGAAGGGGTGATAATGGACACCCTTGTCTGAGGCCTATCTCGGAATGGAAAAAATTGGATGCAACCCCATTGATGAGGATATTATAGGATTCGGAAGTGAAGTAACACATGATCCAATTAATGAAAGAGTGAGAAAATCCAATGTGGGTTAGAATAAGTTGAAGGTATGTCCAACAAGTTCTATCAAAGGCTTTTGAGAGGTCAATTTTAAGAATGATGCTTTTAGGTTCTTGAGTTTAATGGAGTGAAGGCCTTCTTGAGTAGTATCAATGGCTTCTTGGATTTGTCTATGGTTGAGGAAAGAAAATTGTTCCTTGGATATATGCATGAATAAGATAGACTTAATGCGGTTGGCTATGATTTTGTATATGCAATTTCATAAAGATATAGGTCGGTAGCCATCAAATGTCTGAGGATTGTTAGCCTTGGCGATGAGAGCAATAGTTGAATCCGTCGTACATATTCCCGAACAGTATGCATTCCTCTATTTTCGGTAGGATATCCTTACCTATAGAGTCAAATAAGGTAATCTAAAATTCAATGGGCCAGCCATATGGTCTGAGACTTTTGTCTTTTTTTAACCACTTCAGGACAACTTCAATTTTCCCCAATGTGACTAGTTTGTTCAAGTTCTCCACATCATCATCATTCACAAAACGAGGCATTGTACTGGCGATTCAAAAAACTTCTATTATAGTTGCTTCTCATGGAGCTTTGAACATTTGGGAGAAGTGTCTAATGCCCATGTCCACAAGCTGACTGAATGTGTTCGCCTCCCTACCATTTTGATCCCTTAATTTCCAAATAGTATTGGTTAATTTTCTCCCTCTGGAACATTGCTGGAAGAACTTAGTATTGTCATCCCCTGATTGATGCCAAATGGTTCTGATCTTTAATCTCCATGCTTCCTCTTTCTGTCTTAAGAGTTTAATCTTTTATTCTTCCAATCTTATTAGTTGATTTTTCCGTTCAATGGATTGAAATCCTAAATTGCGAGAGTCCACCAGCACAACAAGTTCAACTTCAATCTTCAATAGAGTAGCTTCATCTGTTTTCTTTTTTTCCTTTGCCCATGCAATGGTCATGTGCTTGATCTAATACAGATTGTTTGGTATGAATGTGAGGTGTTGGAATCTTGGCTACAGTGCATCCATGATTCCTTAACGATTTTATGTAATCCAGCCTCCCCAAGCCATGCAGAGTTGAATTTGAAAGGAGTATTTGTCTTACAGTTAGAGTTCATGACTTCGAATAAAATAGGGGAGTGATCATATATACCCATAGATCCCACCCAATGTTTTATTCTGTCTAATCATTCCACCAGCTGAGCTTTAATGATAAAGTAGTCCAATCTTCAGGAAAGTGCATCATCCCCAATCCTCTTATTGCACCAAGTGGGCTGAATTTTTGGCATGTCTGTATTCAAGAGACTATGTGAGTCCATTAGGTGCTCAAAATAATTAGTTAGGGGGTCATTCTATGCTTGTGATCCCCATGATTCAGCACATCTGAGTGAGAAGTTCAAATCTCCTCCAATGATGATATTGTCCTTATTCATAAATGATGAAGCCATTAGTTTATCCTAGAAACCTACACGGTTGTGACAGGGCCCATAAATATTGATCAAGTTGAGTGGGGTGTCAAGTTCAACAAATATGATGTCTCCTCCCAAGACTCCTTCACATCCACAAATGTTTTCTATCTTGATAGTTTCATTGTTGAAGCCAATTGCACATCCTCCCGACCATCCTCTCACATCAAAGGTATGAAAGGTCCATCCAGTTAAAATAGATGTCATAAGAGTGTTGATCATTGCTCCATCACCCAGGGTCTCTTGTAGGTATATTCCCTCTAACCTTTCAGATTCAAATAGTCTCCTTAGGGCCAATTTTTCGCTAGGGCAGGTAAAACCCCTGCAATTGAAGGATAGGCATTTCATGAGGTAACCAATTCAAGGTTTCCTTGTGCTCTAAGAACCCGGTCAATGGAGGATTGTTTGCCAGTTTCCACCTCTATCCTATCCTGGTCGATAGATTTGGATATGTAGGATTTCCTTCCCCTAGGGATTTTCTGAGGTTTTTGGGGGGGTCGTCACCCAGGCCAAAGGTAAGTTGAGGCTTGGGGTGAGAGAGGGATCTAAGATTATATCTATGATGGGAGTTGTTTTCTGATGATTTAGCCCTAACAGTATGAGAGGAGAGGGGCCCCTCCATAATGGTTGGATCAGGAGTAGGGTTGGTAGGGGGGTGATGCAACAGGACATGTGATGGGGCTCAAATTGCATGCAAATAAAACAGAAACAAACACAGCTAGAGATAAATTGGCATATACCGAATTAAAAACATGAGATGATATGGGAGGAGAGGATGAGAGTGTAATACCCGGTATCAGACTAGATCCAGAAGAGTGAAGTCTTGTGACCCTTATTGAAGGTGGTTGAGCAACCAGTTGCTGAGGAGTCTTCCCATTGTCCCTCTGTCGCCTCAGAGGTTCTGTGGATGCATTTTATGTAGGGATTGATCCAATATTTGTTTGAGTTTGTGTAGCCATAGTCACTTATCTCTTTGAAGACTCATTGTTTTCATATGTGATCAGTGGGCATTCCTCGTATAAATAGCCAACTTCATGGCATGTTCTGCAACGAAATGGAATTCCCTCATAATCTAGGATTTTCCATCTAATGAACCCACGGTATTGCAAACAAAGGCTTTCCATAAGTCCTTCTCTGGTGTCCAAGTGTACCAATATTCTAGATATGGAAACATTCCATGATTCTATGTATGATTTTTCATGATCTAAGTATACCCCCAAATCGTCCCCAATACACCTGAATACATCTTCTAACCAAAATTGAAGAGGTAATGTTGGTAGTCTAACCCATATTTGGCCAGCCCCCAATTTCTCTTTTTGAGGATCAAATAGTGGCGACCAGCATTTTAGCAGGATCGTGGTCATCTCAATGTGCCATAACTTAGAGAGTACCCAACTCGCCTATTCTGGGTGTGTGAATATGAGGGAAATCCATCCTCTCGTCATGGTGAGGACCGGCGTTAATTGTTCAAGGACATGTCCCCAAATTTCCATCATCCATCTCTTTAGCTTCGCAGTGGAATAGTTACAACCTCTGACCCTAATGACAACCATCAAGCTCTTTGTAACGGTTGTCTACACCATGCTAATACCTTCACCAAATACAAGCAATCACCTACACTCCCTTACCTTAGTAAACTTAGGTTTTTTACCTCCCGATTTCTGGGGGTGATTTACCCGAGTATGCTCTGGCTCCTCGGGCTGGGTATTGTACGAGTCTGATACCCTATTTTCTTCTTTGGCCAGAATCAGTTGGGAGATGCCCTGAAAACCGCTGGAGGTTTTTACTATGTACAGTGGGTGAGAAACCCTAGGGTCGGTTAATGGTTCTCCTGGTATGTTAAGCCCTAGGTTATTGAAACCAAAATTAATTGCTTTGGGTCCAAATAAATCTCCTGCCACCACGGATGATTCTCCTGGTCCAAATGTCTAATTTGCAAGTTGTTCAAGTTCCCAATAATGTAACTCAGATGGAGACAGTATCATAAGTACTGGTTGGGGCTTGTAGCCCTGTAGGTTGAAATCAAAACTCATTGCTCCTTCGAAGGTCAGTTACAAAAACCCTAGTTCGTTGAGGGAGGACACATCATCCTCCAATTCATATATATATGGCCCAACCTAGTCATCAAATTCCCAGGGGTTCACGGGTGAGTGCTTCGTTGGATGTTGAGGTGGATCATATGTCCATATTGGCGTTGAATCCATCGAATCTGTGGAGTAGTCAACGATCTCTTCCTCCATTACAACGACATTTTAGAAAATGGCTGCTACAGAGTTCTGATGTGGCTGTTATTGCCTCCTGCCAACAATGTCACATCCCAGAGGATAACCGCATCTTCCCTTTACCGACCAACTAGTATCTCCCTCGTTGCGTTCTCCCCACCTCGACTGTTCCAAGAAACCTATCCCAACCCAAGGTAGTCGAAAGCCCTAAAATTGTCGTATAGTATCGATGCCATCACCACGGTCACCTGCTCCTCACTTTCAAATAGTGGATGTTTTGTTTTTTCATTTTGTTATTTGTTATTTTTATTTAAATTTATTTATTTGAAAGATGACTGGTTGAGTCTTATTTATAAGACTTTTAGTAACTTCCATTAATGACCAAAATTAAAATAGTTTTATTTATATAAAATTACTAATTTGTGAGCTTTCTTTCTTAACTTTATTGAATTTGTGATATTTATACATAACTTTTATAGTTAATAATTATTTATAATAATTAATTGTTAGTTTAGAATTCTTGAATAGTTTTATTTATGTATAGTTACTAATTTTTATGATGTTTTTCTTTCCTTAACTTCGTTAAATTTGTTTTATTTACACATAGTTTTACTAACTAAAAACTATTGTGATAATTAGTTATTATTTTTTAGAATTTTGAGAGCATTTCTTTCTTAATTTTATTAAGAAAGTTTTATTGATATATAGTTTCTAATTTTTAGGATCTCTTGAGCATTTATTTCATAACTTTGTTGAATTTGTTTTATTTACATAGTTTTTATAATTCATGCCTCCAATATATATCAAGAATTCAATAAATTTATCTTATTACAAGAAATTTAATGCGAGGATTCAAGAAATTGATCTTCTTGAATTCAATATTTTTTTTGTCTCCTTTTATGTGTGTCTCTGTGTGTAATTGTTTTGAGGGATCAAAGGATTTGAAACACCCGGCGACAAATCTTATGTAATGTAGTGGATCTCTTCGTTTCATTTTATGGGATTCAAATTTTGTGGTGAAGAAGTTGGGGTACTAATTCTGTCGTTGCCCAAAAACAGGGTATTACCAAGATCCCACGTTGAAGTTCTAGATTTAGATTCTACCAGTGCACAACAACGGGGGTATTACCAAGATCCCACTTTAAAGTTCTTGATTTAGCTTCAAGTCCCATAACGAGAGATTTCTTGTCATTTATTGGGAGGTTAGTCTTCAATTTCTCATTTGCTTTAATTAGTATGTTAAAGTTATTTTACTTTCTTTCCTCAAACCAAACACAAAAGATTGGTCTTAGTTACCATGCAAAAAATTAGTGTCAATTTTTCTAAAGCAATCTAATCTAATGCAACTTTATTCTTGGTTTTATTCAAAGTGAATGTGTCAAATTTAGTTGGAATATGATGCTATGTTTATGAACTTGGAGGGTTGTGATGGGAACTTCACCTCGACCCAACCCTGACACAGGCTAGGGTTTTTTTTACTGCAGTCTGCCGGAGCTATCCTTCTCGTGTCCTAGATCACTTGTTTACCATTTGTCGTTGTCCTCTGAACGTCGTTTCCATGCTCCGTCTGTTTACCCGGATAACAACCTAAACCCTCTATTTTTTATCACGTTTATTCTGTACTGTTTACCCCATCTATAGCTGATAGTCCCCCTCAATGACGGTTATCTCCAAATACAGCGACAGCTGGCATAACCCCCAGAGTAGTTATGGAGACAGAATTAGGGGATTATTCGGAAGACGCTCTCGTGGGTACCTCCATATTTGGCATAAACTCAAGCACAGAGAGGTTTTTTCCATATAGCAACGACCTGACTGAAGTAATCGCTCTGTTACCCTCGATCACGGGACCATCCTACTCAGTCATTAACCTACCTGATGCGCCACCCTCATGGATGCCTTTCGATGTTCCTCCACAGTCACCTACATCTCTGCAATTTGTCGCTCGATGCATCGGCCCTGACCTTACCACTTTCTCCTCTGGATACCCTTCCCTCGAGCCATCCGCGGGGTCACATTACCCCTCTCATTCATCTCTCGGTGTGCCTCCGCTCTATGATGGTCCCTCCTCCTCAGCACCGACATCGTTCCATCTCTCTAATAGCTTCACGGAAATCCCCCTACTCTCGGATGCATTCCCCTCCAACCCTAACCTGAACCCCAAAAACCCTAACCCTACAAATCGTCCCTACAGTGGAGCATAAAAGGACACCACTGCCACGTAGCATAGCCTAGAAAGTGACAGAGGTGTGTGAAATCAAAGGTGCAAGACGTAATAATAAATTGGGAAGAAGACTTTTAGTGGGGAGAAACCATGGACATGGCTAAGCAAGCCCTAGTTGGGAGAGTGCAGGGAAGGAACTATTTGGCGGTGTGGCTTAAACAATGGGTTGTTGAAATATGGGGACAGCACATAGCAGAATTTCCCTTTGTACAAACCTTTGTCCGTGGCTGGTTCACTCTGCGTTTTGCTTGGGCCAAACACACAAACTGGGTCTTGTCCTCATTTTGGCATATTGAACAGGCACATGTGTTGTTAAGGATATGGAGCCCTCTTTTCAATCTAGATAGGGAACAGCTCAGGGTTGGGCCTCTATGGGTTCGCCTTCCCGGATTGCCACCACAATTCTGGTCTGAGGACATCTTCAGGCACATAGGAAACACACTCGGAACATACCTAGAATACGATAAATCATATCTTACCACTGGGATCATGGACTTCGCAAGGATATTAGTACACCTTGACATCAGAGAAGCGTTACAAGAGAAAATTACCCTACGCTGGAGGAACTACTCGTGAACACAAATCCTTGACTATGAGGGGGTTCCTTTTAGATGCAAGCATTGTCATAAAGTGGGACATCTCTACAAATATTTCCCCCTACTTAGGAAAGAGAGGACTGAGAATAAGGGGAAGACAATTCCAACAAAGGATCATCAGGCACCGGCTGGTCACCCCACTTCATCCAGTGCAATGGAACATACAGTTCCTGATGTAGTTAAACCTCACCCAACCTTGACGACATCGAAGAAGCATGCAAAAGCATCTCTTCAACCTCCCTCCCCACCACTAACTAGGTCAAGGGTGATTGCAGATATCGTGCTATCTTCGGGTATCTCACCTTCTGAACCTTGCTCAGTATTTTTCTCAAATGCATCTGATTTCTTGAATGTATCCTTAGGTTCACAACGGAGTTCTGATTTTATGCCACCTCCCTCCATTACCCTATAATGTCCTTTGCAGCCTCCTCCCCCTATTTTCTCTTGTATTCCCCCTTCCTTCCCAGAGGTAGAATCATCTGACATCTCTGCCCCTGATCTTGGCTCCGTCACCCATAGATACCACCTTCGCTCCCTCTCCAGATCCTGGACCCCGAATTCCATTGGCATTGGCCTGGTTCCTTCCCCCATCCCTCCAAAGCCCCCCAAAGGTCAACCATCCTCCTTGTCCAAGGCAAAACAGCAGGTAGGGGAGGAGGTCATCTCAAGGCACCAACTTACTCTTGACAGGGTTCTTAGAGCATAGAATTCCCTGGGCCCATCTCCCCCATGAAGTTGCTCTTCTTTAACTATCGAGGGATTGCTAGCCCTGAGAAAAAACTAGCTATGCGGAGACTCCTTAAGTCTGAATTGATTAATGTTATCTTCCTTCAAAAAACCCTGGGTCTTGTTGATTCCATAGATCACTGCCTCGAATCCATGCTCTCGGATGGACCTTCCAAGCCATTGATGTAAATGTTCATTCAGGGGGCATTGCCCTAGGTTACAATCCTCGCCTTATCAAGATGTACAACATTTGGGGAGGTATCGAATTCATTAGGGCAGACATCTTCTCATCTGAGTTGGGTATTGATATCAGACTGATAAATATTTATGGGCCTTGTCATCATCGTGAAAATTCTGGGAGCACATGTTGTCCTCAGACATACTGCAACCTGAAAACATCATCTTGGGAGGGGACCTAAATTTCTCTATGGGTTATTCAGAATCTTGGGGACACCATGCCCAAGTCAACCCTCTATCTGTCTTCTTTGAAAACATTCTGGAGACCCACAGTTATATTTATACCCCCTCTGCAAGGTTGCTACCGGCTTGGAGGAACATAAGGTGTGGAGAGGATAGTCTTGCAAGAAGGTTAGTTCGATTCCTCATCAAGGAATGATTACTGGAGAGAGGTCTCACTTTTCGACAATGGGTAGGCTCAGGGGGAATATCCAATCACTTGTCGATTTTCCTTGATATTATGGTAGGCATAAGAAAACCTAGAGCCCCCTTTAAATTTAATATCACCTAGTTGAAGGATGCCACCTATACCTGGATGATCACAGACTTCTGGAAGTCCCACCCTCCTGCTACTAGAGCGAACATTACAGAAGGTTTTGTCAGTAATCTAAAAGAATTGAAGAGGTTATCAAAAATTTGGGCTCATAATAAGAGAGAATAGGAAAAACAAAACCTTAGTAACATTGAAAGAGATATTGTTGCATTGGAGGACGAGAAGAGAGGGGTTTTTATATCAAGAGAGCAGAAGGATAAGCTCATTGACTTAATAGCAACGAGAGGGAAACTTCTCAAAGAGAGGGAAGAAACATGGAGATTGCGAAGTAGAGAAATCTTGTTGATGGAGGGAGATGACAACACAAAATGTTTCCAGAAATTTGCATATGGATGAAAGGCTATCAATACCATTTGGAAACTGACAAATGAGCAGGGATATGAGGTGGATACTTTCCAACAGTTGGCCTCTTTAGCCACATCCCTCTTTAATAATATCTATCAGGCGCCCCCCAATGCCACCTTGGTGGAAGTCATAAGAGTAGCACAATTTTTTCCTCGGTTCGTCGATCAGGAGAATGCTATGGATTTGAACAGAGAAGTCACACTAGGGGAACTGGATCCCACTCTGAAATGGTTCAAGCGAGATAAGATTCCTGGACCAAATGGCCGGTCAGTGGAATTTTATATGGATTTTTTTGAAATCCTTGGAGATGATCTACTCAAGGTCATTAAGGAATGCAAATCGACTGGCGATATTCATGGAGCCATTAACTCCACTTTCATCGCCCTCATTCCCAAATCAGACAACCTGACCTCTTTCAATGACTTTCGGCCCATATCCTTGTGCAATTGCATATACAAAATCATTTCAAAAATCATTGCAAACCGCCTCTGACCCATCCTCTCCACCTACATCTGCTCAGAGCAATTTACTTTTCTCCAAGACCGTCAGATTCATGAAGTGGCTGGTACAGCTCAGGAAGTGTTATACTCTATCCAGACGAAGAAGAATAAAGGTATGATCGTCAAAGCAGATCTATCAAAGGTTTTTGACCGGGTAAGTTGGATATACATCAGAATGCTCCTAACTCATTTAGGATTCCCATATGGGGTTATAAAATGGATAATGTGTTGTATCACAAATATATCCTTTGGTGTCTTGATCAATGGAGTAGCATCTCCCTTCTTTCACTCTGAAAGGGGACTCAGGCAAGGATGCCTCTTGTCTCCCTTACTTTTCTTACTGGTTATGGAAGGCCTCAGTATACTTATCAAAGATATGCACCACAAAGGTCAACTATTCAGAATTAGGATCACTAGCAGGTGCATAATAACACACCTCCTCTTTGTGGATGATGTGTTAATTTTCCTCAATGGGGGAATTGGGGATTTGACTGCTCTATAGCATATTATCACCCTTTTCCAAACTACAACAGGTATGGTCATAAATAACTAGAAATCCACCCTCACTTTATCTGATTACTCTCTTCATGAGATACAGTTTTCCCTTCACAGGTTTCCTTTCACCTTGTTACAGTTGGAAGAGGGCCTCAGATATCCGGGCTACAGGCTGAAGCCACATGGCTACAAAATAGCTGATTGGGCATGATTAATCTCAAAGCTAGAAATAAGGCTTAATATTTGGTATCATAAGTATCTTTCCAGGGCAGGAAGACTCATTCTCATCAAAGTTGTTCTCAAAGCCACTCTAATGTACTAGATGTCCCTAGCTTGGATACCTAAAGGAATCCTCTCTAGAATACAAAACCTATGTTGTAGGTTCCTCTGGAAAGGAAAACAAGTGGGGAGGATTTTTGCATGGGCAAAATGGGATCTTCTCACCCTCCCAAAGAAGTGGGGAGGCTGGGGAATCAAAAAACTGGAAGACTTCTCCTCTGCATTGGCAGCCAAGCTGGGCTAGCAAATAATCACTACAAATAACCTCTAGACTATGGTGGCCTACTCCAAGTACATAGCTCCCCTTAACATGGTGGACTGGCTGAGACAGACAAGCTGGAGCAAAACAGGGATCTCGGCCATTTGGAAGGTAGTATTAAACTCCTTGCCACTTATTCGAGATGGGCTCACTTAGAGAATTGAAACAAGCACATCTGTTTGCATTGGGTTGGACCCTTGGATTGGGTGTAGAAATGCCCACAAGTTACCTGAGGAACTCAAGATCCACCTTATCAACTCTAGCATTACACACATCAATCACATTGCTGATATGGAGAGATCCACCTTTCTTCATCAAGCATGGAAATCTGCCCACAGTCTACTCATTCCTCAACAATGGCACCATCACTGGGAAGACTATACAGCTTCCTAAACCGAATCCCATATCAGAGCAATTGAAGGGGAGGATGAGATTATTTGGGCACATGCTAAAAATTGTTGGTACTCACCCAAGGAGGGATATCTATGTCTTGCAAACATACACAAACCACGGCCTATTGATTTATGGTGGAAGGGAATGTGGAAACTCAAAGCACCACCTAGAACCAGACTAATCATTTGGTCAATTTTAAAAAACAATATTCCCACCGGACACAACCTGATCCAGAGAGGACAGCATGGACCCTTCTCGTGGTGTCTATGCAAAGACTGTACAGAATCGGTGGACCACCTTTTTCTCACCTGCCCCATCACTACTAATATTTGGAGAATTATCCTCTCGAACGCCCCTGTTTAGACCACATGGAGGGGATAGACTATCAAGGATGTTTGGTCCAATCGGTGGACATCTGTGACCCCATCAAAAGTCAGGAACCTCCCCCTCCTCATCTGCTGGGAAATTTAGATTGCCCGCAATCACCTCATCTTTGAGGATACCACTGCCCATTGGCCCACCATCTTTGCCCGACTTCTGGAAGCTTACAACAACATACCAGAAGATGATGAAAATCCACCCTCCAGACATATCATTCTGGAGACCATTGATCACTCCCAACCATGGGCTTATTTCGACGGATCAGCACAAGAAGCAAGGTGTGGGGGTGGTGTCATTCTATATCTAACTATTTCCCATCACTTTCAAATACAAATGGGACTAGGAATGGGTACAAATAATTATGCAGAGCTCATTATAGCCAAACAACTCACATAGTTTGCCATTGAAAACCATTGTAGGAACCTATAAATGTTTGGGGACTCAAAAAATAATTTGAAATTGGATCAATAAAACATCAATATGTCATGCATACACTCTGAGGCCTATCTTGGATGAGTTCCATCGACACATTTGTTTTTTTCACAACTTTTCATGCCATCATATATACAGGGAACAAACACACTTGCTAAGAAGCTTTCCAAGGAGGCAGCGTTCCGGCCACGCGACACATGGATGATTCAGGAGCAGAAGAATAGAGACCATTATCAATATTATCATCGCCCTTTTATGGACCAAGCAGTTTAGG
This sequence comes from Pinus taeda, assembly GCA_000404065.3. Lineage (NCBI taxonomy): Eukaryota > Viridiplantae > Streptophyta > Pinopsida > Pinales > Pinaceae > Pinus > Pinus taeda. The sequence goes on along the minus strand of APFE031718517.1, from coordinate 310,626 downwards.
CTCAACTAGAGCCTATTTTTTTATCATATGCTTATTATAATACTACAGGTCTATATATTTTTCAGATGCATCTACAGATACATATACTCTCTGCGCAGAGTATTTTTATTTTTTGAAAGCAATACATGAACATATCTGAATACAAAGTCTCCTTGCATGGAGAACTTATATATTATGTATTTTTCTTTACTTGACAGGCTCACAGCGTCTTTTTTCTGCATATGCGAACATCATTTACAACATGTAATTTTCCTTAATATAATGAAAATTACGATTTTTTCCAAGGGGAAGAAAAGGACGTGTCAACTTTAGTCAATTTAATACTAATCACAAATCATAGACAAACAGATAATATTTGAAAATGGCTAATGATATATTCTAATATTTAAAATTTTTAATGATTTTTTTTAATTTTGACAATATGAAATGTTTTAGGAACTAAGTTTTTTTACTAGAAATTAAGTGCTTTTATATTTATTTATAGTTACTAGTGATTTAATTTATATAAATGTGTTAGTTATAATTTAGTTAAATTAATAGTAAAATAATTGTTATTGTGTATTATTCATAAATATTAACTAACTTGTTTTTACAAAATAAGATGTCATTTGAGAGAGAAGAATAAATTTTTTGTTCCATATTCCCATGTCTTCACTGCCACAAACAAAATTGCATTCAACTCTATATCAATCATGTATAATTCTCATGAATTTTGTAGGAGACAAATGGTTGTGCAAAACAAGTTTCTTGGAATTGACATCTCATTCAGTTGAAACTAAGTTTCTCCATATCAATTTGAACGAAACATTGCCAAAGAAATAAAGTTATAAAGCTTCATTACAATCAATGAGGTAGGGTTCTCACCAAAAAGCACCATTTTAGCACAACATTTTGACTTTAGTTTCTATTTTTTTATGTAGGCTTTAATTGATTAGTTCATGGCATGTCAATAGTTTAGACTCCAATTAGCTCTATTTAAACTAAGATGCAGGTACTAACTTCTACTTAGCACTTGTTTAAAATGCACTTTTGAATGCATAAATAAATTTATCACCATTAAAACCCCTAAGGAATTTGACCTTTGTAGACTAAACAACATAAACTTATGATTTCAAAAAATATCTCCCAGATTTTGCACAAAAATGATCAAAAAAGTGATTAGAAAAGGGCAAGTGTGTATGTGTTTCTCTCTCTCTAAAAAAAAAACAATAACAACAACAATAAAAGTAAAAAATAAACACTTACAAATGCTTGTGTCCCCTCCATTCATACGAGTTTTTTTTTAATATAATTTATTTATTTATTTATTTGATTGTTATATATATAATTTTGTTTGTTTTTTTCAATTGAAAATTTTAATTATTTTTTTTGGGTTTTGTAATATTTATAAGTTATTTTATTTTAAATTTGTTTCCAAAATTGCGTTAAATTTTCTGTTTTTTAATTATTTATTTATTTTTTTGAAAAGGTGTTTAATTTTATTTTTCTTTTAAAAAATATGGGTTTTTTTATTTAAAATTAAAAAAAACAAAAAAAAAATGTGTTATGTTGTCATTTTATGATTTTGTTTACACTCGTGATGAATTTTCAAGCCATGGTTTAAAAAATGTTGCATTTTTTATGCCCCATTGAAAAGGGGCTCAAGTTATTTTAGGTTAATCCCTATATGGGGCTAGACGGGACAAGCCAAGTGGGAGAGTACATGGAAGTCATCCTATCAAGCGTGTTTATGCAAGGACATGACATGATGCCCTCCTTGAAGTATGATGTGGGACATGGATGTGAGGCATGCCTATCCATGAGTTTTAAAGGACCTAAGATGTCGCACCACCTTAGATACCTATGTAATTAGTATGAAAGGATGAGAGAAATTATGGAAAGGAGCATAGATTTAATGGGTTATGGTCTTTGAATTTTAGAGAGGTCAATGGGCATTTCCCTTCCCAACCTCTCCAGGTATGGTAATAATGGATTTAAGTACTCAAGTAATTGCAGTCACATTTTTCGCGAGTTGAGGGATTATGTCAACAAGATTTCAATGGAGATAAGGACAAAGAGAAACTGGTTTCCATCAAGGATTCTATACTTTCCATTTTCAATAGAAAGATATGTCTTTTATTTCTAGGAGTGTCTCCCAGAACTTCTTCATAATGTAGGGGTTGTTCTCTGTTGTTTCCACCCTATACTATGAGTAAGTTGGTCATTTAATCTTAGGCTTCACCCTTCACATTCCTCGCCTCGCTCTTTTATTTTATCGATTAGGTTTTTATATTAACTCAACCGAGGCAACCCATAATGATATTAGACCATGGTCTTTGATTCATTCCCTGAGTGTCAAGCTTATTTTTTATCATGCCTAGGGGGTCAGTGCTCTCGATCTATATAGTTACTAAGATGCCAATGGTAATGAGCATGCTACCATCGATGCACTATGAAAATCGAGGCACCATCCCACCATGTGCCATTATCATGACCAAACTCTATAATGCATATAGGAGAAAATCAATGAAGCAAAATAGGGCATCACAAGTGAGCTTGATTTTTCTATTGAAACACATACATCAAACCAAAGAAGGCCTCTTGGGCACCATAAAAGGGTCACATCGGGGGGTGCCACAACTGGTATATGAAAATAGTTGAATTGTATTAGCACATGAAGTCTTTATTGGTATGATTGTTGTTAGATAAAAATGAAACCATGGAGGAAAAATTTTTAACGTTGGATGAACTCCAAATTTTTATGAATTCTTTTGATCATTGCGTGTAGTGAATCGAACATCAACTAGTCCTCCCATCAGTCCCATGAAGCTCCCACAAGAATGGTAAATATCCAATTGAGAGCCCTTAGACTCATCTTAGACTTCTGTTACATTAATGCTAGTTAAGTTTTTGCTTTTGGTTTTCTAATTTTCAATTTATAAGGGATCGTTGGTAAGAAAGTATCTAATTCTGGATAAGAAGTTTTTTAGTTTTGGACTTGAATTTTATTGTCAAACACATATAATTAAGATTTTAAAGTTATGTTGCTAGCACGGTTTTCCCAATGGCAGACCAAGACAAAACAAAACTATGAAGCCAGTAATTTTCTAGTAAATCAATAGAATTTTAATTTCACAAACAAACAAAAATTGTATCAGGCTAAGATTTCGAATGAGCTATAATTTTAACCTCAAATATATATATATTATATATATATATATATATATTATATATATAATATATATATATTTATATTATATATTATATATTTAAAATTTTTAAAAAAACAAACAAACAAAAAAACAAACTTTTGGTAGAACCATTATTTAATTTAGGTGTTGATTTTTAAGGTTTGCTGCGGTCATGATATTCGGTTTTTAATGTTATGGTTGAAAATGTGGGAAATTTAAGGTTTTTTGTACTCATGATATTTGGTTTTTAATCCCATGGTCGAAACATGTTGGAATTTTAAAGTCGCACTCATGATATTTTGCTTTTAACCCTAAAAAAAAATGAGGGTGCTACCAGTAGCACCAGTTTTCAATTCAAGGTTGTTTTATCATATCTTTTCATGTTTTTTAAGAAAACATGTGGATTTTTAGAGCTAGACTACATGTAAAAGGCTTACAAATCATATACCATTCCAAATAGAGATTAGTAAAGTGATAATGTGACTAGAATTTATGGTGTTGAGCCTCAGAATTGTGATGTCCAATAAAGTGCTAGATGATTAGTCCTTTCATCAACCATTATACAAGTTGATGTAATTAGAAGGAAACAGGATAGTAGTAGGTTATAGCTAACTACTGGAGAAACAACACTAGGAAACATGGCACGGCCACAGCATCTAATGCAAGATTTTGGAACTTCGTTCACTAGTATTTCTTTATAACAATAAGTTCCTAAAACACCTTATTAAGCTCTAAATGAGGTGGCTTAGCCCCTTTTATATTATTTACACCATTGGAGTAGGAACAACAAAGTTGGAAACCCTAAGTGGTCAATCATGGAAGGGCATGGTATATGGAAGTTGATTGAACATGTATTATGAGCCCCAAGGGTTGAAGGAACTCTAAGGAGGATATGTTCAACAAAAATGAAGTAGGTAGGAGTATGGTAGGATTACTTGTCATTAATTGGACTAGACATGTATAGTATTTAGGACAATTAAAGTAGTTAGTGCTTTGGTAGATTTCACGGATTTTGGGGGTGTTATGACAAGAACAAAGGACAAAGAGGGAAGGATTTGATATGACAATAGATGAGAAAACAAATGCATGGAAAGGATAGTAGAAAGGTTAGCATTTATGCTCCATAACATAACAATTGCATAGGATTGGTGAGAGTTACCACAAGTGTACAACCACACAATCAACATTGAAGAGGGCACATGGCAGGGTTAATAATTAAGGGAAGATATTTTATGGAGGGAAAATACCCCAAGATAGTACAAATGTCCCCTATGGATCCACACTTCAGTATTGTAGTTCTTTGTGAATGAATATAGTGTAAAGCAAGAGCAATCTGAGTGAAGAAAAAGGGTGCAGAGCTTTAGTAGTGTGTAGGCCTTCTACAATGTGTGTGTGATTAATTCTAGCATCTAAACAATGGCCACACCCATTAAGAATAAAGTACACACCAAGTCAAAAATAATCAAGGAATCTAACATGATAGTAGTAGAAATACCAGATAAAGTACAAATTTGAAAACCCCTATTGGGGAGGGTTTTTTTTTTTTAATTTGACAACTATAACATTTAAGATGAAAATTAATTTTTGGGGTTGCAATTTGAATACTATGTGTAGTATGGTAATTGTCAAATGGTTGATCCAAATCCCAATTGATGTAAATGTATTTTTATCCTACACAACATCACAAAGATGATAAGTAACTAAGATTAAACAAAATCATAATGTGTTAAACTAAAAAATGATTCAATTGGCATGAAAATGAACAAACCCACAAGAAACATAAGATAAATGGGAAGACAAAATATTTATTAATAATGCAAAAAAACAATGGTGGCCTAGAAATGAGACACTAAGGAGGATGATGTTGAGCTAGAGGAGCTTTATTTAATGCTCCAAAAGAATGTCCTTGTTGATTTCCTTTGTTGTCTCTCCCCCCCCCCCCCGCAACAATAAAGTAATGCAAGATATTTTAATGGTGAAATATTGCTAATGGGTAGTGTGCATGCAAAGAAATTGAGAGATTGAAAGCACTCTAACAAGATTTGGGTAGAATAACAATATTTTTCCTCTCTTGATTTGAATTAGATTGTTATGTCATTTTCCATCCATCTTCATGATTTTAAAGTAGAAAATTGGGAGGAATCAACTCACATGACCATTTTTACCGATGTGCCCTAATTTAACTAATTGGGTTTTAAAACCTTCTAAGGGTAGTTTAAGTCATTTAATGAATTTTTTTGGGGTCCAAAAACTCTAATTTATGTCTCTCATTTGTGTCTGATTTAGGGTATCCAAACCCAACCCCTGGGTCACCTTAAGGAAGTGGGTTTATAAACAATTCCTCCTCTTGCAACCATCCTAAAACTCTTTTTTTAGTCTACCAATGTTTTCTACTCTGCGAGGGATATTTTACGATATAAAATTTTCCCCCTTTTGAGTCTAGTAAATCAAGATACAACCCTTAGGATATTTTTATACCAGTGCCACATTAGCATGTCTATAAGTTTGATATGTGGTAGATGTCATGGTAATTAGTGCCACATGTCACCTCAAAGGTGTTCCTGCTAGCACTAGGGTTACCTAACCATGCCATGTCGTTTCCATGTTCCCATAGAAATTACTTTTACATTTATTAATGAGGGTTATCACTTAAATTATTTATATTTATTAAGTAAATCTTTATCCTAAAATTATTACTTCTTCTCATAACTTCTAGTTCAGTTATCACACCATATCCACTTTGAATAATTAGGTAACATTTCAGTGAGGATAAATAATATTTTATTAACCACTTCTTAGCTTGATTCACCATAATTGAATAGGTATTATCTAACTATTCTATGTTTTGGAGTTTTTGGCCAGAATCCAAGGAAACATTTATTTTTTAGATTGTTCTTTTTTGTTCTTTAACATATGTATTTGAATTCATAAATGGATTCAACACCTAAAAATCCCTCCAACAGTCAAATTATGCATATTTCACAAATCAAAGTTGTGATTCGAACAAAGTCTTGTCTGGTTTCTAGAAAAATTTGACCAAAAAATATAACTAGAAAACCTCTAAGTTTTCTAAAACTTAGAATTGTTAGACTACAACCTTTATTGTTTACTATTTATGTCGAGTCAAAATATTCAAACCACTTTTCCTAAGCAAATATTTATTTTGAGGCTCACCTTGTGCAGAGCCCTTACCTTTGCAAAGAATTTACCTCCCACTTCCACGTCATTTATATTGAACTCCAACTTTTGCACCCTCCAAATTGCACCACCCATAGTCAATTTTAACACATACAATATGTCTTTTTACTGAAACAACACTCCACACACCATACACTTCTTTAGTTTCCAACTTATTTTGGAAACAATCCATTCTCTCACAAAAAATTACTCCCCCAAGCTTAGATGTACTAAGATTTTTCAAAATCTCAAATGGAGGAGACATATGGCACAAGTATAAAAATTAATATAGGCATAGTCTAAAATATATATGAAGTGACTTTTTTTATGGGAATATTGTTGGCATTATGATGTATGTGTTGTACTTGATGGCAACCCACTTGTAGCAGAACAACTCACTTGTATATGGTAACTAGATGAATCTACAAAAGAGATAGCAGATGTGACAGAATGCATGACAAGTAGTGTTTATAGATGTGATGAAATGCAGGGCAGCTTCAAGGAAATAGTTTAGAAGGCAACTCACTCAGATGAAAGATCACAGTATACCAGGAAAACATAAAAGAATGATAGATCAGTCTTCACAGAATGAAGAAAGAGAGGTATACGCAGGTTCACCATCGACCAAGCCACGTATACACGCAGGTTAACAGAACAAAAGGAGCATATAACATGCACACGAACTTTCACAGAAAGGAAAGCACGTATACCTTGGAAAACTAAGTTTTGGTCCATGGTATTTGATCTGAGGTATTGACCCTAGGTATTTGATCCAAGGTATTGGTCCTAAGTGGTTTTGTTCCATGGTATTGAGAAAGGCCTAAAACTATAAAAGGAGGAGAAGATCATTAGGCCAAGCCACTCAAGCATTTAATATCTGATGAAGAGTGAGATCTAGTATGTAGGTTATTGGGTTATGGTGCATTGCTGGATCTGAACCAAGGAGGAACCTTAGCAGTTGATGGAGAATAAGATCTAATGATGGATCGGGATATTAAGGCATAAAGTGAATTATCATTATGTGTCTTTGCTCATGAATATTCTAGATCTGAATACTGACGCATATATTATTCTATAAACGATATGATTTGGGTATAACTGAAGTCCGATATAGCCGTAGAATTATGAATTAATATTTACAAATGTATATGCTAGTTGGCTTTGAGGAAAGCATGTATACACGCAGGTTCAGCACAACAAAGTAGCAAATACCTTATAATCTATGTTTTAGTTGTTGATGTTTGTTGTTGCAGTATTCTGGGTTCTGGCTTGGGTTCTGTTTACTGTATTCTAGTGACAGCATTTTGAAAGATCAGATTGATGGGTTGTCAAAGTGATTGATTGACTTGGTTGTGGTTGGTTCAATAGGAGATTGGTTGATGCAGATATATTTGATGATTGAATGATGTTGTTGATGGATCCA
>APFE031718517.1:274247-288492 GCA_000404065.3 Pinus taeda | reverse complement strand
TGCCTCATGATCTACATGTGTACTTGAAGAAGCCAAGTACACATCCCCACCTTCATCTAAGGTGGTTTTCGCCTTTGCAGAAGGAGCATCATCAGATCCCTTTACTTTATCAGGAGCTTTAGATTTACACTCCCTTCTGAAGTGCCCTTCCTTTCCGCATTTCCAGCACACCACCTTTGTAGGTTTTCCTGGAGATTTAGATCTCCCTCTAGATTTAGATCTCCCACTCGATGACTTATTTTTGTTTCTGTTCTGGGACCGTCCTCGTACAGACAAGGCATCACCATTCTGGTTGTCCATATTTTTCCGTCTCATCTCCTCCGTCAGCAAGGCTGAGACTATTTCATCAAACTGCAAAGCAGTTGCATTGCTACCTATTGCAATAACCAGACTATCCCACGAGTCTGGTAGAGAACACAACAAACTGATGCACTTATCTTCATCTGAAATTTTAATATCAACAGATGATAACGGACTTACCACAGTATTAAACACATTCAAATGCTCTGTCACCGAGTCTCCATCTTTCATCCTCAGGTTATACAACTTTTTCCGCAGGAACAATTTATTCACCAGAGACTTAGATTTGTACAAAGTCCCTAACTTGTCCCACAAAGCCTTCGCCGTAGCTTCCCCTGATACATTCAGCAATACTGAATCTGAGACACACAATCGTATTGTGCTCTTTGCCTTCCGATCCAACTTCTTCCATTCTTCATCCGTCACTCCCGTTGGTTTAGTACCCGGATCTACTGCGATCCACTGATCTTTATCCACCAACAGATCCTCCATCTTGAGTTTCCACAACTCAAAACTCTGACCATTGAACTTCTCAATCTCTATCTTTCCGCTGCTCGCCATCTTCTTTCACCACCAGAATCGATCTTACAGATCTCCCATTGAACAGGGTCTACCACAGGCCCAAGCGAAACCCCTCAGCAACAAAGGCATCCCCTTGAAGCCAAAACAGCTCTGATACCAAATGTAGGTTTTAACCCCGTACAGAAATTACCTGCATACGAATTCTAAATCACAGGAAAAATAAAAATGTGAGACCATAACACATAAAACACATATACACAGAGATTTCCCACTGGATCTCAAAACTGAGACTACCAGCTTGATTTTTCATTATATTCCTTTCAATGTTTCAATACATATTTATACATGCCGAAGAATCCAATACCATGGACCGAAAACCATAGGTAGGTTCGTCCAACCTAATATAGGGTCCAAAAAAAATTTTCTCGGGGCGCTGCCCCACCCCTCTCTAACCCCCCGGTTCACTACGTAGGTTAGTCATGGAAAGAATATAACACAACCCAACAGCTTTAAGGGAACCTTCACTTAGGGTTTGACAACAACATTTCAAAATCAAGGTATAGGACATGAAGGATAGTCTCCTTCACTTATAGGAATTTCAGGAATTGCACATCATTGGTTGAGTTGGGGCCCCTTAACACTTCAAAAATATATGGTCGCCCAAGCTTGCACAACACAAAAGAGATCCCTTCACTAATTTAGTAGTTCTTTAGCACTTCCCTTCTCCAGTGCTTATGTGCCTCGGTAAATCAAATCATTCCAAAATATTTTAAGCCCCTTAAACATAAGTGAAGGCTTCTCATTGATTCCCTATCGAGTTCACTTCAGGATTCACTTCCCCACTAAGTGGCTATGACTTAAAGACTTTTCATCTCCTGTTCATAGTCACTTACCTTGCAATCACTTGTGGAAAGTTATATTCTCCCAATTCACAAATTACAAGGTTCTCTAGTATGTAGTTCTCTCTAGTTATCTCTCTCTCTTTCTATCTACTTTTTCCATTAAAAAAAATCCCCCTTGATGGGATTTATGTGGCCATTGGAAGTCTCTAGCAAACAAGGTATGTAGCCCATACCTTGGGGCTATTTGGTACCACCTTCCCAATTCCCTCATAGCTACTAGCAACTTGAGAAATTCAACCATCACATTAAGGGTCTAGTTAGTTAAATTTATGATCCAAGAGGATCTCGCTAGATCAGTTACACAAGTTCAGAGTCGTCGTCAGCAATTCAGTCTGGTGTCGTTCAGTTTCGACAGTATTGTTTATGGATCAGGTTGTTCAAGTGATGTATATGGCTTTTCATAGTGTTCAGTTGATATGGTGTTGTACCTGGTTGTCGACAAGTGTTCATCGTCAGTTTCGCCATGGTTGATCATCGACATGGGTGTTTCATCCGTTGCAGAAAGATGAGAAGGCCAAAGAAACTAGAACCATTGAGGTGACTGAGACCTACAAGACATACCAGAGGGGCACAAGAAAATTGTTTGCAGCTGATAGGCAAGTGTTTTCTCCACTTGGTGTGGAAGGGACCTTGCCTTCTTCATCAACTCATAGGCAAATTCTTGCTCCACAGGGTGTGGAAGGGGCTTTGCCTTCTTCATCAACACAACAAGAGCAGGTGCAGCAGCTGCACAAAGGGAAAGAAAAGATGCAAGTGGAAGATCTTGATGATGAGGAGGGAAGAGACCTCGATTTCATGGAGCATGATGAGCCAGAACATCATTATATTCATCATGGCATAGAGACAATTGACTTAGAGGCTCAGGCTGAAGCAACAATATAAAACATCATCATACAGGAGAAAGAGGCTCAAATCCAAGCATTGATGGACAATTTGGAGAGAGCCAAGTATGTCATCACATATTTGGAACAAGAAAACAAGTAGCTGAGTGATAAGCAGGTCCTCATGGAGCTGGAACTTCTCAAGACAAAAATACAAAGTGACAAGGGTAAATCAGCAAGGCAAGAGGAAGAAGCACCGGTCACTTTGACTCCAATTAAGAAGGAAATTGAGGGTGATAGAGAAATTTGGATTGAAAGAGTCAATTTGCACTTAGAAAAGCTACTACAAAGGGCCAATAGGGAAAACCAGATCATCAGGCACATAGCCTACCACTATAGGAACCGGAACAAAATTTGCAATATAAGGGTCAAACAGATGAAAGTAAGGCTAAGACGGGCTCTAAAAGGAAAAAAAGAGGAGGATATGCTTAGGTTGCTTGTTGAAGCTTCCTTAGCTCATCAAGATACTTGATGATGGCGATCCTCACCAATTTGACCAAGTTTGGAGGATTTTTTGTTTTTAGCAAATTTTGAGAATTTTAAACACAGAAAATCTAGCTTTACGCGCAGTGCCACTAGCGCTGCGCTTTTCCTAGGCGCACCCAATGGACAAATGGCTTGAATTTTTGGATTCAAATTGATGAGTACATGTAGCCTATGCATTTTCTAAGTTTTTGGGGCGGAACGGGTCTACCAAAGAGTCAAAAAACATCCCAAAAATGACCTTTCTGCCACTTTTTGGACACACAGAAGAAGTCTTGGGAGAATAACCTTTTGAGGGGCCAAATGAGCTGAAAATGAAAAAATTCCAAATGTTTTGGAAAGTAGACTTGAAGATATTTCCAATGAGATATCATGAGCTCAATTTGGATGCTAGGAAGGCCTCCAAACGGGACATGAAAGTGGAGCTGCGCATAGGACAAATTTTAAACAAGATTGCCATTTCACTGTGTTTTCATTGTGATCTTGGATTTTCTCTCATGGAGGATGTTTTACTAATGTAAATGATGACTTGGCTTGTAAAAAGGATGGATAATTAGTAGTAAGGGGTAGATTCATTAGATTAAAAATCATTTTGAGCACAAATGAATCAGTTTCCTCACTTTTAGAGGCAAGTTGTTAGGATGCATAGATTCCAGTTTCTTGTTCAGTGTTGGTTAGATTAGCTTTTCATATTAGGGATTCGACCCCTGAGGATGGGAGGAGGTTGAAACAATTTCTATATCTTCTTCTTATTTCTCATTGTAAAAGGTTGGACTCAGTTGGATGCTTAGGTTTTGAAAGAACATCGTTTTGTATCAGTTTAGCAAGAGATTAATCAAAAATTGCATCTATTTCTTTAGGATCCATGTGGTATGGTGTTTAGTTTAGCTTCCTCTCTTGTGATCATATATTTAAATGTTTTTTTGTACTTCATTAAACATTTCATTGCTTCTAAGTGGAGGTTTTTAAGTTGATAAGCAGAACCCGTAACATTAATCCTCTGCTTTGGGAAAATATCCACAATTTATGTTTTCTATGGTTTAGGAAGGATCCATGATGATCACATGCTCTTCCTAGCTTCTCACCAGCCTTGAATCACCTCACCCATAAAATCCTAGAGTGATAAGCTTCATACCTACCTTGCCCCATCGAACACCCTGCAATTTTGACCTAATTTCCTTGCCCAAACTGTCCAGCTCCTCCTGGTCCAGCAAACCCCTTCAAATCAAATCAAACCTTGTGCTACTATACCTAGCCTAATATTATTTTTCCTGATCCAGTCATCTTGGCTGAGATCCTTATGGAGAGAGCCCTCTCGTGGCCTAGTAGGGATAGGTACTTGGCTAAGCGTGGTTTGTGGTTACCCTGTCATTGCCTTCCTTCAGCCTGAGGTTCAATCCAAGTGATAACACAGGGCACATTAAAGTAAAAAGCATTTGAATATTGTGGATAATTAGATGAAGTGATTAATAAGTTCAAATAAAATATTTGTAATCATGTGTGTAAAGGAATAACATAAGAATCAACATGATGTTTGTTCAAGCTATGAGACTCAACTTAAAGATAGTTTGATTAAGGAGGTAGAAACTTTTCCAAATCAATTTAAAGAAACCAAACATCTTACTCATAAGCATGGAATACAACATGAATTACAATTGATGCCTAAAGCTCCTCTTCCTAATGTCAGAATGAATAAATCCAGTTCAACTTTGGAAATTAGTAGTTATAGGGATGTAGGTCAGTATTGGGGAAATTCAGTGTTACATTTCTCTTGTATTATGTCACCATTTCATGTTTCGAAGAGTTTGGAAGCCTCTTTTCAAGTGGATATGAAACCTATTTGTTTTCATATCAAAGCCTTTTCTAAAAAAGTGTCAAAGCATTTAAGGGAAACTTATGCATCAGGGGAAAGTTCTAATCAATGGAAACATCATTTAATGAATGAAGAAACAGAGATTCAAACAAACCAACAACTAATTCAATACTTTCAAAATCAAACTAAGTTGCAACAGTTTTCAAATTACAGTTTGATGGGTCTAATGCAGCAAGTTCACATAGTAATCAGGAAGCAGGAAAGTATATCAAGTCAAGTATTTGTTTTGATGTCCAGAATATCTTTGATTGTCGTTGTCATTCCGCAAAATAGTTGTTGATACATGTCAATGGTATTGAACAATATCTTATAGAGATTGTTTTCAAAGATGATTATGAATCACTTGTCATGGTATTTCATGGAAAGAAATCAATTGCCATGTTCATAACAAGTTGTTTGACCATTGTCACAAGTTGTACATATTGCAGATGGATGGAACAGGTCATCGAGTCAAAATGTGCCACGGTCAAGATCATCAGGGTCATCACTTTCAAGTGGTTGATCAAACGTATTGGTACATCATTAGGGCAAGGTGGAAAGTGAGGGAGCTCTACCCTCATCGACTATTTGTTTAAGTCAAACTTTTGTGGTCCAAAAGCTTTCAAGTGGAAAGGATTGATCCAGGATGATCTCGCCAGATCAGTTACACAAGTTTAGAGTCGTCAACAATTTAGTCCGATGTCATTCAGTTTCGACAGTATTATTTATGGATCAAGTTGTTCAGGTGATGTCTATGGTTTTTCATGGTGTTTAGTTGATATGGTGTTGTACCTAGTTGTCGACAATTGTTCATCATCAGTTCCACCAGGGTTGATCATCGACATGGGTGTGTCATCCGTTGCAAGGTCTTATATGGGTTCGTCGTCATATGATGTTTGTCGCAAATGTCACTTTGTGACAATTTGATGTTTGTGGTCTTCATGGTTGTCACAACCTTCTTCAGGTTCTTCTGACATGGTGATGGTTTCTGGTTTTACAAAATTATAATACACCTATTCTAAATGTTGGATCCTAAAACCTAAACCCTATAACCTATGTGTAAAGTCCTAATACCTAACACATTAACCTAACACCTAATACATCAAACCTAAGTCTACATCAAACATAAGTTCCACACCTATCAAAACCATGTATCAAATGTATATCCTTAAGCCTAAACCTATCGAACCATATTACAACCATAATTGCATCAAAACACATAAAACGTAAGTTAAATGACTCTCGACCTATGTTAAATAATACATAAAACATAGAAAAACATTATAAACAGTCCTAACCACAGTTAAGAGACAATAGTGTGACCACAGATCATGTGAGCGGTGTGCGGCTACAAGTAGCAGACTATTGGAGCTGCAGCGAGAATATAAACCGTGATCATGTGTGTAGCCACTACGGTGAATAGACGGTAGGAGGTTGCAATAACCGAAGCATCGGAACCATCGAAACCGCAGCATGTGATCAGATGTGGATTAACCGTCGGGGTTATAACCTGCACCAAACATAACAGCAGCACTATAGACCACAAGTGGGAACAGCTAACATGTGAACGGGCTAGGGTATCCGCCAAGGGTTCACTGTTTCGGCCAGCATCTAGCGGAACCGCCGGGCTGTAACCGCGGAATATTAGCACCATTCACATGATCCATCCAACCTCTGTGCAGTCAACTTGACCACCAGTGGATTGTGGTTATTATAAAGTTTAATTTGGGTTTTTGTTGCAATTTTTTGTGCAAACTAATTCAACCACCAAGCAACCTTATCCCTATGTGGAAGATCATAACCAGACCGAGACCTCTTCAACCCAAAAATCAGCCCATTCATTCCTGAATTTGGGAAGGAGTTTGAATGTATTTGTAGGGCTATAAGAGGTTGTTTTTCACATTGAAGTGGACATTGGTGGTTTTGGGTTTTTGTATGCAGATTTTGGAGGTTAGAGGCTACTTTTGTTTTCAATGTAACAGGAGCATCCGAAGTCTGAATTGGGAACCGTGATAGGCATTGGAAAGATGGTTCAGCGAGCTTTCTAATGACAATGACCAAAAGTGCATGCGTGCACACTCAGTTTGGTCAAATTTATGTGTAACTGATCTCTTTTGTTTCAATCCTAATAAAGTGGTCACCCATCTTGAAAGCGTACTCGGAGACGTAGTCCATCAAGGACGAACTCCGTAATCAATTTTGATGTCTGGTATTGCTATGTTTTTGTTGTATTCAATTTTTTTATGCATCTTGCTTATGTTTTATTCTCTATCGTAAAGTCTTCTTCTTAAGCAGTTCTCATGATTTCAGCACTTTCAGTTAACATTCTATTCATTAATGGCATAATCAATTCTACTTCAATTTTAACATATGATCATTTCAGATCAATTTAGTTAGGAATTTTTCTACACTTCCACTTGAAACTTTATTTATATGAATGTTTTATCCTAGAGATAAGGTTCATGTAGGCCACCCTCTTCCTTAGTTTCAAAAAAATATACATTTAAAATAATATTTACATCATGATAAGTTTGGCATGATATCAATGTTGATCATTTGACATTGACATCCTTAATTACATATATAAAACTCTGGGATTAAAAAGCGATAGCACAATCCCCTACCCATTAAAGGAATGCCATCCTTGATGTTCTATTATTTGTAGAACTAAATTCATATAGAAAACAAAAATGGATATGCCTTTTTCATTGCATCCTTTCATTCTTATGTTGTCGCATTTGTTCCAAACTGCTTCCATTGCACCATGAACTAAGCAATGGAGTATGATCTCCTTCCTGTCAAGTATGCCCTAGGGTTCTAGTTAGAATTCTCATTTTGGTTCCACCTATATTAAATCCCAATTAATAAGATGATTATCATTGTGTATGATGAGCCTCGGTATTTCAACAAGAATGTTGCAACTCCCAAGGCTACTGAATTTAATTATCAACTCGGGGTTCATACAAAGTTAAGAGGTATCAACACTATATGTGTGGCATACAATGTGTCCTTCCTTTGTTGTCATGATGTAATGCAGTGCATGTACTGAAGCCAAATCCTAAACTAATTGCAGAAAATGAAATGTTTGAAATGGAACCTTAACATATTGCAAGAAAGAAAGTACAAGGAAAGAGACTGAAATCAAATGCTAACACGCACCATTTTCTAACTAAATTCTAAGAGGCTTTGCTTCAAAAGAATGTGAAGTTAACATGTATGCAATCCTATTGTCTTAAGCATGCAGATTCAACCCATAAAACCTTCTACTGATGTGCATGTAAATGAATAAAATAAATCTGCTTTTATTTTTGTCTTTTTTCATGTGAGAGTGTGAAAGCTAAACTCTTTTGGTGATGTGTTAGGTGGCTTGTATATGATGGAGGATGGTTGGAAGGCTTGGGATACTCTTAGATGACCTTGTGTGGCTTCCTAGAGGTTTTCCCTCAATTCGGCCTCAAAACAGGCCACTACAGGAAAACCTACAGGATGTACTAAAAACCTACAGGATTCCCTGTATTTCTACAAGATACAGCCGAGAGCAAAACTATGGGTGCTGGAGGTGATGGAAGCATTAGGGAAGGTGGTTGGTAGATGGAATGGAGTGAGAAAATGCCTAGGATCACTCAAAACTCAAAACCAAGTTTGGGAGATGGATGGATTTGCTCAAAAAGATTGGAGAAGTTTCCTTGTGAAATGATGAAATTGGTGAGGGTTTAGTGAAAGAAAGTAAGGACCATGGGTGGATGAAGTTGGGATCAGGTTGTTGACTATGAAATATCTCTATACTCCTGAAACACCTACACTACATCAAACATTGACATTTACCCAAAAATCATTCAAACAAGAAGAATTTCAATTATCTAAAGGAAACAAAATTTCATGAGCTAGTTGTCTACTTCATGCATGAGGAAAACTTTGTAGAATGATATAGAACATTGATGAGGTCTAATGAAAGGCTAAAGATAGAAGAAATGGAAATCAAATCCTACTCTTGAAAACTAGAAAAATGTTGACCTAAGTGTGGAGCAAGAGGTTTAAGATGTTCTTCATTGCATGGAGGTCAAGTAGAGGCCTAATCCCAACTTCAATGATGTTTTTTCTCAATTCAGGCTCAAAACAAGATTTCCTACAGGATGCTACAGTGATTTACTACAGGATGTATAGATTTGCTATAATTCATTGAATGACTAAGCAAATCAAATCCAAATTGGATGAGAAATTTTTTTTTTATTAATTAGGATGTCTTAGGTCCCCATTCCAAGTTGAATCACTCAAAAAGACCTATTTTAATAAATGCTAACAAATAGACAAGCATTACTAGTCGAAAATCTAGAAATTCGAGAACTAGTGAGCTAGTAAATTTTAAAAATTCCTAATCTAATAAAATGCAAATGCAGTAGGGTAATTTTTGTTATGAACTAGAATTTTTTTTTTGATCTAATGCAAGTTGAACCAACTCGATTGAAGCTCATTAGCAAGCTCTAAAAAATATCATAAATTTATTGTTCTTTGCTAAGAGGAGTTCCATAAATCTAGATTTGGGAATAAGAATACTAATCCAACCATCTCAATGATTACGATGAACTTCCAAATCTTTTCCAAGGATGAAATAATGCTTTCGATCCTACAAAATATCTCCCATTAACCATTTAACTCAATCCTACGACAAGAAAACATTAATACTAAATGCAGAAGTAGAAAGAAATAAAAACTAGAGATATATGTGAATAAGCAGTGAAAAGAAGGAAATAAAATGATACAAAAGGGCTCTGAGGTTCCTGGGATCGCCAAGCCCAAGGAAACTCAGATAACTATGGAGGAGAACAATATTTAGAAGCTAAACATGACACCAATCTTCATTATTCCATCAATACAATTACATCCCTGCAACAAAATATAATGGAGTTGCAGAAATATGAGTTCTCTCCACAAGAACACTAATGAAAAATATCCCCCTAGAGAAAATTCAACTTGGTACTTATAAAAAATGATTACGAATCATTCCCCATGAATGGAGGAAGTTTTGCCCACAAAAATCTCTTGATTAGTGGATCTGGTCCCTTGATTAGTGGAACACATTCCTAGATTTTCTCAATCATTGGAGTTCCAGAATCTGCGCCATAATTCCATAATATCTTGTTGATTTATTATTTATTATTGATCCTCCTGTAGTAGGGAACAAGTCCCTAAATTATCTCCTCCTCCAAATCTTCATAATCTGCCGAATATTCTCATAATATTCCACAAAAATAAATAATATTAGGCACAAATATCCAATTATTCATAAACCTTCCTAATGAATTTATTAAAGCTAAAAATAAATTATCTAATGCAAAAAGAGAGTTTTAATGTGCTGAAGGATGTTCATAGGCCTTAATTTATGTTTTAAGTTAGAGTCACGAGGCCTTAATTTATGTCTAATTTAGAGGCCCATCATACCCCCTGTTGAAAGTGTTTCTCACCCTTTGAGCAACTTAGTGACCTCATTGTGCCTCATCCATGGCCCTGGTGACCTCTCTCTTGTGCATTAAGGATATTGGCTGCAAGTTATGCAAGAACAAGTGTTGGGAGAGGGATCCCCCAAGGGCAATTTTGGGGCTAAAAACCGATGTTAATTCAAGTTTTGTAATATAATTGTAAAGACTCTGCATTTTGTGGTCGCAGAGCACGAAGGTGTTATGTGTCAAAAATGGTAGTCTGCCCTTAGTTTTGTAAAGTAAAGTTGGTTGTAAGAGACCTACACATGGTCTGCAGACCATGGGATTGTATAAAAAGAGATAAGCTCTAAGTAGTTTAGGAATCAATCAATCAATCAAGAGAATGGGAGATCAGGTAATAGAGTGATAGCTCTGAAGATGAAGTCTAAGTCTTGAGTTGTAGTGTAGATAGAAGCTCTGCAGTTGAGTGCGTATAGGCCTAGGGTAGAAGTCCACAACTAAGTACGCGGACCCCTGCAGCTGTGTGCGCAGGGTGGACAGAGTTTGTAACACTTGGACATATTAATAAAATGAGTTATTCTGCAATTTTTGTGTCTTTGTTTTGTTGATGGGTTTGGACATATTATGTATGAATTTACTTTATTTTGCTTATATGATGCACGAATGAATGCAATTACATTGAATAATTGAACGCAATCACGAATATCTACTTACGCAGTGATAAGTTTAAGTATTTGACAAGATAAGCAAGTCACTTGGGATGGTTGAGGAATCTGCACTTGGCTTGAGGGGGCTTGACCCAAGTTCAGTGTTAATTAGCCAAACAAATCCCTACACTACTGGCCCTTTCGGCATCAGCCCACGAAGCATGGACCAAAATCTCACCCAAAGCAATATGGGGGGATGTTGGAACCAAGTTTCCGCACCCTGAGAAGGTTGTGATGTCATTTCATTTCTTCTTCGTGCAGGTGGTCTCGCTCTAGGGCTTGTAAGACAAACCTTCTATTCCGGGCTTCAATACCTTCATGAAATTATACGATCGACCTTCGCACAGCCCTAACCTATGGCTCAAGTACTTTCACGCTGTTATGGCAGCGTACCGTGCAGATTCCTCAATTATCCTAAGTGATTTGCTTATCTCGTCAAATACTTAAATTTATCACTGCATAAGCATATATTTGTGATTGTGTTCAATTATTCAATATAATTGCATTCATTCCTGCATCATATAAGCATAATAAAGGAAATTCATACATAATATATCCAAACCCATCAACAGAACAAAGACACAGAAATTGCAGAATAACTCATTTTATTAATATCTCCAAGTGTTACAGACTCTATTCACCCTGCGCACACAGTTGCAAGGGTTCGTGCACTTAGTTACGGACTTCTACCCTAGGCCTCTGCGCACTCAGCTATAGATCCTCTATCTACATACAACCCAAGACTTAGACTTCGTCTTCAGAGCTATCACTCTATTACATGATCTCCCATTCTCTTGATCGATTGATTGATTCCTAAACTACTTAGAGCTTAGCTCTTTTTATACAATCCCATGGTCCGCGGACCATGGGTAAGTCTGGGCCAACCAACTTTACTTTACAAAATTAAGGGCGGACTACCCTTTTTGACACATAACACCTTCGCGCTCCATGACCACAAAATGTGGATTCTTTACAATTATATTACAAAACTTGACTTAACATGGGTTTTTAGCCCCAAAACCGCCCTTGGGGGATCCCTCTCCCAATAGGCCCCCAACAGAAACATCGTGACTCACCCTCGAGTCACTCGATAGGCGCGGAGATCTTTCCATGAAGCCCATTCAGCTCGACCCTGATGATCGCAACTTCGGCCACTTACGGGGCAGATACTTCGGCCCCCATATCAATCTCTTGCACATTCTCCCCGGCTGCCACTCCTTCAGTGTCCATAGCTTTTGTGTGTGTTGACATGACGCTATTTACTAGTTCTTGTGTCTCCTTTGACAATTGTTCAAACGTCGGACTTACTACTAGATCTTGAAATAATTCGCAGTTCATGTGCACCTAAGAGTGCAACAACTCAATTCCAAAAATGCCAAGTGTTTTTCATTGGACAGCCACTTGTAATTTATAGGGCATTTTGAATTCAAAGTCAATCGTTCCCCCCAAAATCAATTCATTAATGTCAAATTGGTGAAAGATTTTCAAGGATCTAAGCCATAAATTTCATCTTAAATGTCGGTCGCCCGCTCCATTTGGCCTTACTTCTGTCATCTTTTCATGAACAGTGACTTTAACAGTCACTTTCAAGCTAACCTGTGTGAGTTTTCCCTGGGTAGCACAGCTCCCTTTACACTATCGCAAACCCAGTGACACGCCCTTGGTTCACGCCATCTTCCAATCGCACAGCTCCCCAACCCAGGTAGTGTAGTTTATAGTATCGCGCCTCCTTACAACTGCCTAGAGGGCTAAGGGAATTTTTGGGGCTAAAAACCCATGTTAAGTCAAGTTTTGTAATATAATTGTAAAGACTCCGCATTTTGTGGTCACGAAGCGTGAAGGTGTTATGTGTCAAAAAGGGGAGTCCACCCTTAGGTTTGTAAAGTCAATTGTAAGAGACCTACCCATGGTCCATGTTGGGTCCCTATAATACTAGTGATTACCCCATTACTATTGTAGTTGTACCCCTTATTAATATTGTTGTGCCCCTATTGTCCCCATATTGTTATTACTGTGCCCATAGAATCCTCTATTGTTATTTTTGTGGCTTTATATTATTTTTGTTAGGTCGGCTGGGTTATATTGTGACTCCTTAGACTCCTATATATAGAAAGGAGGTTTTGTCATTTGAATCATCCAAGAATTGTTCATTTATGTAATGTAAAGGAGGTTGCCCCCTCGAAGAGGCTGAATTCTAAGGTGTTGATCTATCTTTTCTTGAGCTGGTTTCATAACATTTGGTATCAGAGCTTTGGATTCTAGAGTTTCGCTGCTCCAAACAGGTCATCGTGGCATTTTAACTATAACTTTGTTTCTGCGACGTTTCAAAAGCTAAAAAAAAAACCCATTTGAGAAGACGTCGAATTAAATCTCAGGTCCAATTTTAGAGCTTTTCGTGCTATATTTTCGGAGATATGAATTGAGGAAGTGGGTCCTTTTGCAAAATCCTGAATTACATTCAAAACAGGTGACCTGGGGAAAATCTTCATAACTTTCTCTCTGAGCATCAAATTGAAATTTCGTAAGAAGGTACAAAAAGAGGATGAATTGTAGTTTGTTGTATATATTTTTCAGGGCCAAAGGACAAAATAGGGACACTTGGCACGTTGTACAAATTCGCTCTACTGAATTAGTCTATAATCAGGTAACTGTGGAAGATTTGGCATAACTCTTCATTGGAGAATCCAATTAGGGTCAGACTGGTGGCATTGGAAAGATGACACAGAGCGCTACTGCAAGTCACAATTTCGGAACTGGATGATCCGAAATTACAGAGATACATCAGAGGCAATATCGAGCTCCTACAAAGTGAAAAAATGTGTGTATATTTTTTTAAATGTTTGCTTCAGCTTGGCTTGAAAATTTATTTTGAAGGAATTCAAAGGCCATAGTGAAGCATTATTATCAGTAATTGATGCCCCAAAGAAAGAAAATGGAAACACCTAGTAGGCGACCTGAAAGCTCTAGCATGACTCATGAAGAAGAGGAAGAAATGCAACATGATATATCAAAATTATGAGACTAAGTGCAACAAGTGTCACTTGCACAAAAAGGAACCGAATCTAAGATGGATTGTTTAAATAAAGGTGTAGAAGCTAAGATGAATGACGTGGAAGCTAAGATGGATGATTTGAAGATAGATTTGAAGACAGACATGGAA
>APFE031718517.1:195296-270457 GCA_000404065.3 Pinus taeda | reverse complement strand
TTTTGAAGGAGAGGGGCATGTTGGGTCCCTATAATACTAGTGATTACCCCATTACTATTGTAGTTGTACCCCTTATTAATATTGTTGTGCCCCTATTGTCCCCATATTGTTATTACTGTGCCCATAGAATCCCTCTATTGTTATTTGTTATTTTTGTGGCTTTATATTATTATTGTTAGGTCGGTTGGGTTATATTGTGACTCCTTAGACTCCTATATATAAAAAGGAGGTTTTATCATTTGTATCATCCAAGAATTGTTCATTTATGTAATGTAAAGGTGATTTCCCCCTCGAAGAGGCTAAATTCTAAGGTGTTGATCTATATTTTCTATCTTTTCTTGAGCTGGTTTCATAATAGTCCATGGACCATGGGATTGTATAAAAGGAGATCAGCTCTAAGTAGTTTAAGAATCAAGCAAACGATCAAGAGAGTGGGAGATCATGTAATAGAGTGATAGCTCTGAAGACGAAGTCTAAGTCTTGGGTCGTAGTGTAGATAGAGGCTCTATAACTGAGTGCGCAAAGGCCTAGGGTAGAAGTTTGCAGCTGAGTGTGCAGACCCCTGCAGCTGTGTGCGCAGGGTGGACAGAGTTTGTAACACTTGGACATATTAATAAAAGGAGTTATTCTACAATTTTTGTGTCTTTGTTCTGTTAATGGGTTTGGATATATTATGTATGAATTTCCTTTATTATGCTTATCAGATGCGCGAATGAATGCAATTATATTCAATAATTGAATGCAATCATGAATATCTGCTTACACAGTGATAACTTCAAGTATTTGATGAGATATGAAAATCACTTAGAATAATTGAGGAATTTGCATGATACGTTGTCGTAGCAGCGCGAAAGTACCTGAGCCATAGGTTAGGGCTGCGCGAAGGTTGATTGTGTACTTTCGTGAAGGTACTGAAGTCCGGAATAGAGGGTTTGTCTTACAAGCCCTAAAGCGAGACCACCTACGTGAAGAAGAAATCAAACGGCATCACAACCTTCTCAGGGGGTCGAAACTTGGTTCCAACATCCCCCATACTGCTTCAGGTGAGACTTCGGTCCGCGCTCCATGGGCTAATGCTCAAAGGGCCAGTAGTGTAGGGATTTGTTTCGCTAATTAAGGTTGAACATGGGTCAGGCCCCCTCAAGCCAACAAATGGTTTTTTTGTCGAGACCGGAATCTCCATAAGAGATGTGTGATGTCGTATCACTAGAATCCAACTAAGAATGAGATTAGAGACTGGTTGGATAGAAAGATTCGATAATATGCGGCATAAGAGAACAGAAACCCACGACTGATAAAGGAATAGTGGTTGGACAGATACCTGTATACAAAGATCTACGAGATATTTTTCTGCTCCTTCCCTGTTGAGCTATACAAGTGGAACTCGAAGCTAGCAAATAGCCAAGGAAGGTGGAAACTTGATGGACCAATTGTGTGGACCCCGGAGCTAGTGTGAAGGTTGGAAGCATCATAGGATAAGATCGGTCACGTTGTCGATCATTGGCTCGATCGCGTCATAGGAGGATTTGTGACTAAATTCGCGGCCGACACCTCATTCAGCTACAGCAAGCCTGTGCGGCGCTTTTTCAAGGGACCATGAGGTAAGTACGTAAAATATTTGAATAACTAGATTAGAATTCCATTGTGTGAAAAAAGGGTTGTGCATCTACCTTGATGTTTGGGACTACGCAAAGCGAAAAAACTTACAAGAACGAAGGAAAAAAGCGTCCGTAGTATAGTCCCTTAATTTCACCTCCACGAGGTGATGAAGAAGGGATAGCGAAGGTTTCTCCACGAAGTGCTATTGAGTTAATAAGACAAGGATTCCCACAAATACCACCTCCGCCCACACCACGTTTGACTTCACCACCCTCACCTCCAACTTCACCCATACCACCTCCACCTCCAACGTGGTTCAGTATGGCAAATACAGTGAAGTTGCCTTTGTTCAAAGGCTTGGGAAATGAGGACCCGGACCAATTCTAGTTCGTTGTGAGGGTTGTATGGGAAGATCAAGGTGTTACAAATGATCATATAAAGAAGGCAACACTGATTAGTACTCTACAAGATCGCACGTTAACATAGTATATTAAGTACTCTAACGATAACCCAAACGTTGGAGTGACACACATTCAGGCAGCACTGAATAGGGAATTTAGTAGGCCTAAATCTAAGGCGCAGTCAATTGTGGGATTCAAAGAGATCATGACGCAACTAGGCAAGACACCTTGGGAACTAGATCAAAGGCTGAAATGTACAATCCGTGAAGCCAACATGAATTTGACAGATGGACAGCATCGCGAGTGGTTTGTGGCTTCGCTACTACCACACGTAAGGAATGCGTAGTCGCAGTAGAAGATAAAAACTCAGACGGAGGCCTTGGATATTGTTATGAGAATACATGAAACTCCGATGCAAGGTCCTAATTTAGGAGTTCAGCAGATCCATGTGCGGCGGAAGAATCTATGCGTTGAGATGCAAAGTCTAAAGCAGGATAGGATGGTTCGACCAGAGGTACGCGAGGAGATATGGTGCTTGAAATGAAAGAGTCAGGGTCATGACAAAGACCATTGTCGGGTCTTTGCAAACTATATTGCAGGAGGAGGATCGATGCCTTTAAGGCCAGAAGCACAAGCAGGACCTAGCGCGGGGCCTGCATTATGGTGCACTATCTGTCAGGTAGCCAGAAAACATGCCACGGATAATTGTCACATGCTACAGAAGTTTGTACAAACACCGCAACAGGTGTTCTACAACTTTTGTATGTCGATAGGGCATGATGAACGTACTTGCAGGAGCTATGAACTGATGATGGATAGAACTCTTGCTTATAGGGTTCACTCCGAAATGTGACCCCTTGACCAGAGCGCAGGAATGGCATGGACAGGATTTCAAGGGCACGGAAGAGGCTGAGGCGGAGGAGGACCTGGTAGAGGTCAAGGACAGTTGATTTTCTATAATTGTGGAGGACCAAGACATTATGCTGACGATTTCACTAATCCAACATGTCTGTTGTGCAAGTACTGCACACTGTTTGATCATAAAACAGAAGGCTACCATACACTGATATCTAGGATACACGACAAAGGGGCGCCACCGCCTCTGTCTACTCAAAACCTGCAGATGATGAGATTTGAGCTGTGCGAGGAAGATCCAAACATAAATATAGTGCTCAGAAGTGGAATTGTGACAGGAGATGACAAGGGGAAATAGCCAGAAGACAGTACATGGGTTCGCAAAGCCCCAGAAAAGGAGGCTGAGTTCAATTTGGAGAACGCACGTGAAACCTTCTTGGAAGCTAAAAAGAGATTCATTGAAGCCTCCACCTTAGGAAGTAAGGATAAGCTTGAGCAGGAGATGGACCCCTTTACGCTCATAACTTTCCTGGACCCCTCTACGCTCACAACTTTCACAGTAAGGCTGTGAAAGGGTTACAAGAACTCATCAATAGATGTGTTGGAACTGCACTAGGTGAACCGCACATAGTATGAAAGATTGGCAAACATAAAATGAGAACAGGACGAGAGATGAGACTAATTGCATAGATAGGGGAGTATGAAATGGATCAGGTCATTTTCGACATGGGGTCAGATCCGAATGTCCTACCAAAGCAGACTTGGGATCGAATGGCGAGACCTGCACTGCAATGGTCTCTGATTTAGCTAAGGATGGTGAATCAGCAGAGGATCATCCCCATGGGGCTGATGCAGGGGGTGAGCTTGGATATTGAGGGAGCGAGTGTGTTGGTTGATTTTGAAGTAATAGAGGTAGTGGATGACAGCAATCCCTATCCTCCACTCCTAGGAATTGACTGGGCTACTGATATGAACAGGGTAATTAATCTGAAGAAGTGAAAGATGATCTTTGAGAAGAAATCGTTGCGTGTAATAGTACCCCTCGATCCTGCTGAAGGATCGCGCTATATTGAACCTCTCTGCAATTATGAGAGTGATGATGACCTGGATTGTATCTATAAGATAATAGCATGAGACCAAGATTGGGTGAATCCCACTGTGGTTGGATGGATTACATGGGATCACAAGATTTCTTTCACTTTGGACTCCAATGAAGAAATAGAACGCTGGTAGAATCGGTTACACGAAGTAACTACACTGAATTGCAACATGATGACCTGGTCACTGTGTTGTCATCAAAGGTAAGAAACCTACCTACTTATGATGGTTTGAATGAGGTAGATATATTTTTGGATGCATTTGAAAGGGAGGTACCAGAAAAGTAGTGTTTCATAGCCTCAGACTGAGCACTATGCGCTATGCCCGCAAGATGGTGGGTTATGCACAAGGGAAGCTTTGATGATTGGTGCGAATGTAGGAGGATGATGAGAACATGATTTGGGAAGCCTAAGATGCGACTACCAGAGAAGTGTGATGGGCAAAATGATCCACGCGCACATCAAGCCAAATGGACCCAGGCTTATGGAGAAAAGCCCCAACCTGAGTGAGTGCACCTGCTATGTCATACCATGGATGTTATCCCAATGAATTGGTATATAGAAATAAAGCTCTGCCATGGGACAAGTGAATGGGACATCATGCGTGAAGGATTCATGATGACATTCAGTTTTGAGGACGTATTTGACAGTATTGATGAAGCGCTACAAGAGGTGAAAGCAGCAACCTTTAGGATACCGCAAGATCCTTTAGACCTGATTTAGCCTGAATGGGCTACTAAACTAAGTCGCGCACTCGAATGTTATAATGTAACTACTAAAGAAGAGGATGAGGATCCATAGAAGATTAACATTCTAGAAATAGAAGGTCACCACAAGGTTCAAGGAACGCAAATTGAGAACCATGATATAACCGTGTCGTTGAAAATGAAACAAGTAAACATTGGTACGGAGGCAGAACCCAAATTCGTGAAGATTGGAGACTACTAGGACAACGCGATGATGGATAAGGTCACTGAATTGCTCCATGAATACTAGGTCTTATTCCCTACCAAGTTTATGGATCTGAAAGGAATAATCGAGGACCTAGGAATGATGAAGATCACGTTAAAGCCCGACGCGAAGCCAGTTAAGCAAAGGCCTTACCTTCTCAATCCGAAATATAAGGAGAAGGTCCGCTTAGAGCTAGACAAGATGCTCATAGCAGGCATCATTGAGCCTATGGAAGAATCTGATTGGGTAAGCCCCATGGTGGTGCAAGAGAAGAAGCAGAAGGATGAGATAAGGATATGCGTGGATCTCAGAAAATTGAATAACACTTGTGTGAATGATCCTTTCCTGACTCCTTTCATTGATGAAGCGTTGGACAATGTAGGTGGCCAAGAAGCATATTCATTCACTAATTGCTTCTCTGGGTACCACCAAATCAAAATCATGCCGAAGGATAGGAGCAAGAAACCTTCACAACTGAGTGGGGTTTTTTTCAGTACACTGCAATGTCGTTTCAATTGAAGAATGCGCCTGCCATCTTTTCGCACGTAGTTTTTGCGACATTCAAGGAATTTATTCATAAGTTCCTGGAGGTATATTTTGATGATTGGATTATATTTGGGTTGGTTAAGCACCATGTCACAAGCTTGCACCTGATGTTGGATACCTTTCGAAGGTACCAGATTCCGCTCAATCTCAAAAAGTGTATGTTTTGTGTTCCTTTTGGAAACCTGTTTGGGCATGTGGTTTGCAGATAAGGACTGATGGTAGACCCCGCGAAGATCGCGGTGATACTGAACTTGGAAGTGTCGAGGAGTGTGAAAAAGTTTCACGCTACTCTGGGACATATGAGATATATTACAGAAATTTTATCAAAAGTTACACCCAGATCACCGTGCCTATGGAGAAATTGTTAAAGAAGGATGTCACGTTCTACTGGAACGATGACTATAAGAAGAGCTTGGATATATTGAAAGAATAGATGGTTATCGTGTTGATTCTAGTCTTCTAGGACTAGAAGAAAGAGTTTCATGTACATGTCAACGCATCATGTATAGCACTGGGAGAAGTACTGACACAGGCTAGTGGAGAAGTATTGGACCATCCTATTGCGTTCGCAAGCTACAAATTATCCAAAGAAGAGAAGAACTATTCCACCATTGAGCGTGAGGGGCTAGCTATGGTGTATGCGCTCGAGAAGTATTGGCACTACTTGCTAGGAGGCCATTTTAAGATGTATACAGATCACTCTGCATTGAAGTACCTAGTCAATAAGACTGTGTTGGGGGGCAGAATCTGCAGATGGCTCTTATTGTTCCAAGAGTATGATTTTAAAGTTGTCGTGAAGCCTGGATGATTGAACACGGGACCAGATCATCTTTCACGCATCGAAACAGGGGAGGAACCTACTAACTTGGAAAAAGGATTTCCTGACGCACAGCTATTTGTAGTGCGTGTTGCGGATGGTCACTTTGAGGATATAATACACTTCCTAACAACAAGAACTGCACCGAAAGGATACATTGTCCAGCAAAAGAAGGAATTAGTGATGCACGCGGAAAACTACTCTGTCATTGCTAGGCATCTATACAAATGGAGACTCATGAGATATTGCGACGGTATGTACCTGAGTTTGAAAGAAGAAACACCCTCACGAACACTCAAGGGGGCATCGTGGGAGGACATTATGCAGGGAGAGCAACCGCACAAAAGATTCTACACAAAGGGTCGTGGTGGCCAACCCTTCATCAGGATTCAAAAGCATATTGCAAGGAATGTGATGTATGTCAAAGAACAGGCAGGCCATCGTAGAGGGATGAAATGCCTTTGAATCCACAAATAACGTTGCAACCCTTCGAGAAATGGGCGATATATTTTGTAGGGCCCATTCATCCGCAAGGAAAGGCAGGAGCAAGGTACATTATCACGGCAATAGAGTATTTGACTCGTTGGGTAGAAGCATAGCCGGTGAAGGATTGCATAGGCGCAACTACCGTGAAGTTCCTATTTGAGCATGTACTGACGTGATTTGGATGTCTGAAGATCTTGATGAGCGATCGTGGTACCCACTTCCTGAATGAGACGATCAGCGCACTAACGGAGTAATTTCAGGTATACCACCAAAAGAGTACACCTTATCACCCATAGGCTAACGGAATAGTGGAGGTGTTCAACGAAGTGCTTGAAAAAACGCTAACCAAGGTTTGCAATGCTCAACGAAGTGATTTGGACCTACGCATACCTGCAGTACTGTGGACTTACCGAACGACATGCAAGAAATTGACTGGACAAACCCCTTTTAGGCTTGTCTATGATGTTGAAGTGGTAATGCCTACGGAATACATCGTACCTAGTCTGTGCATAGTTGTGCTCATAGATATGACGGATCGCAAAGCCTTGGAGGAGAGGCTCGTGCAATTGGATGAGCTCGAAGAAGAAATATTTTGGCTAGATTTCACCAGCAGATCCAAAAGCAGCGCGAAAACGCATGGCATGATCGACACGTCAAGATGCGCGCATTTAAGGTAAATGACCTGGTTTTGCTATACGAAAGTAAGTTTGATAAATTTCCGAGGAAATTCAGGATGCACTCGTTAGGGCCTTATGTTTTTAAGTAGATTACCGACGGAGGAGCGGTACAATTGGTCAAATTAAATGGAGAACCCTTCCCAAGAAAGGTGAATGGTAGTCACTTGAAGCCATACACCAGTGGTCTGGCCATGTGACTAAATGAAAGAAGCACAGTCTTAGCGCTCCAGGAAGCTAAAAGGAGGCGTGAGACTATAAACTACACTGCCCGGGTTGGGGAGCTGCGTGATTGGAAGATGGCACAAAGCAAGGATGTGTCACTCGGTCTGCGATAGCGCGGAGGGAGTTGCACTACCCAGGGAGATATCGCGTAGGTTGGCCAGAAAGTGACTGTTAAAGTCACTATTCATGAAAATACGATAGAAGTGAGGCCAAATGGAGAAGGTTGCCGGCATTTAAGACAAAATTTATGGCTTATATATTTGAAAATCTGCCGCCAATCTGGCATTAATGAACGGTTTTGGGGGAACAGTCAGATTTGAATTCAAAATGCCCTATAAATTACAAGTGGTTGTCCAACAAGAAACACTTCACATTTTGAGAATTAAGTTGTTGAGCTCTCAGGTGCCTATGGATCCAGAATTCTTCGAAGCTCTAAAACAAACTACTGCATTTGCGAACTTGCCCGAGACATCGCGAGCACTAATAGAGAATGTTATGTCAGCACCACCAAAAGTTATCAATACAAAGCAAGTAGTAGAGGAGCTGGAACACGAAATGGAAAGAGAGGAATAAGTAACCACTCCGGAAGTGGCCGAAGTACTGGCGAAGGTCCCTAAATCCTCGAGAACGCCAAGACCGAAGCCAACCCCAACCAAGGAGACTAAGAAAGATAAGAAGGGAAAGTAGCTTGCTATACCGGTGCACGCGTCACCAAGACAAAACCCACCAAATCCCACTGCCCAGGAGAAAGGCAAGGCTATAAACCTAAAAGCCCAAGAAGAGGATATTGAAGACATCCCCATGGACGATGAGGATGTGGGAGTGGAAATAGAGAAGTTTGAATCCCAAGGTGTGGACCCTATTACATGGTTGTCAGAGTATGTCCCTCTGCAGAAGCCTAAGTCCAGGTCCCAAAGGACATTCATAAAAGTAAAAATCCCCTGCAAACCCTCTGCTACCGAATGAAATCTCTTTTGACGGTCCGCGTTTGGCATTGGTGCCAATATTGAAGCTCGAAGATTGGGACTTGGCGGACCATGATAATTTCCCACACTTGGTGACCAAATAGTTGATGCACCACATCATAGATACGAATATGGGGATGACTACATTGGAGCCATGGAAATGGCTCAGAGGAGTAGAGAAGGTAGGATTACTCAACCTGCTCTGGGTGTCGCACTATAACCACACCCTTGTGACAGTTTTGGTCATCAAGCAGTTGTTGTGCTTGGTGCATGATGGGTGTCTGTGGCTGGAGGAGCCGATACCCATCACTGATATGTTGATTCATAGAATAATGCGCCTACCGTATACAGGAAAAAATTCAACTATGACCTTTGGTGGAAAGGGTGGCGAGTAGGTGCTCGCAGAATCAATGAAATAGAAGCTCAAACCGGTGAAGAAGTCATGGGGGTATGCTATCTCCAGTATCTATGACCTCGCTGTGAAGGTGGCAATGTAGATCCTTCCAGCGAAGGTGATGCGGAAGTGTCGTGTTGATGAGGTGTCGGCGCTTGTCGTCGCACTTGCACAGCAGTACGCAGAAGGAGTCTAGTTTAACTAGGCGGACTAGCTTCACGGAGAGTTCCTGGAGAACTGTCGCGAAGTGCAAGAGTAAAGCAAGACCTTCCATTACGCATGGCTCTTGCTATCAATCATGTTGATAGCATGGGAGCCACCAGAGGACATCCAGTTCCCTTCAGTCGCACCAGACCTTCCTGAAGCAATAAAGTACACTTTTTTTTGGGTGACCAAGGACGCAGAGTGAGTTCAGGACAAAAAGATCTTCTGGATCTTGATGGAAATGAATATCAGGATGGCTATCAATCGTAAGCCGCAATTGCTACCCACGGTATATGTTAACCTACAGAGCTATGCCGAGTTTAAAGCTGATTTCCATCGGATATCAATTAGGGCACGAAAGGACCCTGCACAGAAGTGGTACGACTTGTCGTACCTAGCCACAATGATGCCATCAATGCAGTGCTTGATATATGGTCGGCGGAGTGGCGCACTACCACAGACTTGGTGGTGGGTCGAAGCAAGTCTGTTGCATAGAAGAAGAAGGAAGAGGCCAAGCTGAAGATGGCGCAGCTGGTCGAAAAGAGGAAGAAGGAGGCCATTGAGAAGGCCCAGGCGGAACAGGAAGGAAAGGAGGCCGGAAAGCAAACAAGTTGCACAGAGCGGGGCTTTGACAAAGGCATGCAGTCACCTTCACCTAAGACCAAAGAGGAGGACTCAGAACAACACGGCGCGGACCCTCAGGAGACATCTACCCATATTAAGCGCCCGAGAGAGCCGGAGAAGGGCAGGTCCAGAAAGAAATCCAAGGCAACCAAGACCTCTCTAGATCCTATCACATTGACGAAGGGCGACTTATATGACATCGATGATACAGTTAGAGATGTCACTGTAGAGGCCCTATAGCAATTTGAAAAGCATAAGCAGATAATCCTAGGGACCATCTGGACCAGGCTGCAGGAGTTGCAGACCCGTGTGTCGCAAGCTGGTATGTTGTCCACCACCTTGGCTATCGGTATGTTGAAGGCTACTGATATGCTGCACATGAAGGCTTTTAGTGTGATAGTGTTGCTAGATGGAGCACTAACCATGGAAAATGAGGCTGACAGGCCCACTATCAGCACCTTGAAGGGAGTTGGACTGAACCTGGCATTGCTTCCACGTGAAGCATTCCAACTCTTGTAGGATGGAGTAATTGCAGAGTTGAGGGCCCGCGAGCATCGCACCCTCCAGGTAATTAGTGAATAGAAGAAAAACAATGAGAAGATGACCCTACAGTAGAATGTTGCCATCATCGTTGAGGCTGAGGCGACCATCTAGAGCAAGAAGATCATACAGGTCGTGGAGGAGGCATGCAGAATGGTCCCAGAGTTGGCCACTCTGGAGGAGGAGCCAATCGAGGTCCACATCCGCAGATTGGCCACAGGGGTGCATGACACTCAGACAGAGAGGGTGCGGATTCAGTTGGAGCTAAACCTACTGATTACAGAGCTCTAGTTGAGGGCCTAGCCTTCAACACTACAAGAGGTAAAGGAATAGCGGGTGACCGATGTCACAGAAGCAGTTGTGGCGATGGAGACTGCAGTAACCGACTGCACATAGTTGTTCGAACAATCGTTTGAGGTCCTGAACAGCTTGCAGGAGGACCCAAACATCCAAAGACTAGAGACAGAAGCACACGAACTCCAACAGCGCTATGAAGAACTTAAAGGCATAATGGGAACCGTCGCACTGACACAAAGGTTAGCTAAGCTGCAGGAAGCCAAGTAGCTGAAGGAACAAGTGGACGCAGCACTACACAAGGAAGTAGTGATGAAGGCGTGACTAAAGCCTTAGCCAGAGGAAGATTACGTAGTCATAGGAAACATTGAAGGCAAGCTTGCGACTCTACAAGCAACGCAACAACAGCTTCAAGCTGACAGTGTAGGGGCAGTAACCAAGAAAATAGTTGAAGATGCGAAGCAGGCAGCAGCTCAGTGCACGGCTGCACTTGCTTCATGCAAAGATCTTCGCACCTATTGAGTGACTCAAGGGAAAGTCATGATGTTTGCGTTGGGGGCTTGTTAAGAGCAGGATCCCCCAAGGGCCGTTTTGGGGATAAAACCCCATGTTAAGTCAATTTTTGTAATATAATTGTAAAGACTCCGCATTTTGTAGTCACAAAGCGCGAAGGTGTTATGTGTCAAAAAGGGTAGTCCGCCATTATTTTTGTAGAGTAAAGTTGGTTGTAAGGGACCTACCCATGGTCCGCAGACCATGGGATTGTATAAAAAGAGTTAAGCTCTAAGTAGTTTAGGAATCAATCAATCAATCAAGAGAATGGGAGATCATGTAATAGGGTGATAGCTCTGAAGACAAAGTCTAGGTATTGGGTTGTAGTGTAGATAGAGGCTCTGCAGCTGAGTGCGCTGAGGCCTAGGGTAGAAGTCCGTAGCTGAGTGCGCAGACCCCTACATTTGTGTGCGCAGGATGGACAGAGTCTGTAACACTTGGAGATATTAATAAAGGGAATTATTCTGTAATTTCTGTGTCTTTGTTCTGTTGATGGGTTTGGATATATTATGTATGAATTTCCTTTATTATTCTTATATGATGCGTGAATGAATGCAATTACATTGAATAATTGAATGCAATCACGAATATTTGCTTACGTGGTGATAACTTTAAGTATTTGACAAGATAAGCAAATCACTTAGGATAATTGAGGAATATGCACAGTACGCTGCCACAGCAGCACGAAAGTACCTGAGACACAGGTTAGGGCTACACGAAGGTCGATCGTATACTTTCACGAAGGTATTGAAGGTCGAAATGGAGGGTTTGTCTTACAAGCCCTAGAGCAAGACCACCTGCGCGAAGAAGAAATCAAATAACAGCACAACCTTCTTAGAGTGTCGAAACTTGGTTCCAGCATCCCCCCATACTACTTCGGGTGAGACTTCGGCCCGTGCTTCATGGGATGATGCCGAAAGGGCCAATAGTGTAGGAATTTGTTTGGCTAATTAACATTGAACCTGGGTTAGGCCCCCTCAAGCCAACAACAATCCCAAAAGCATATTTGTGCAAAGAAAAATCATTGTTTCTTGAGACCATTAGCTTGCCTTCTTCCCCTTATTCAAGATGGGTTCTTGAATATTTTTCAGTTTGGCAAGGTCTTCTACACCCTTGTCAACCTTTTGCCACCTTGTTCAGCCATTTGGACACCTCTAACACCTTCAAAATGTATTTAGATGAGAACTAGGACATCTTGTAGTAGTTCCTATCAAAACTACAGGAAACCAGTTTTTGAGCATAAATGATAGTCTGAGGTTAGGGCAAACCCTCAACTTGACTTTGATGCATTTCTCCCATTTTTAGGCCCTGGACAAAAGCTAGAAAGAGATTGGAGACCTTTTGGAACACCTCTTTTCATTACTGCAGTGTGATTTCTATTTTGACGGTGAATGCCTTATTTCTTTTTATTTCCTTCTTCTTCTCTTTTGTGGCCTAGGTGATTGTCTAATGGCCTTGGAGTCATCTGTTTTGATTAGGTCTCTCTTAGGTACTGTCATTTTGGGTTTTAGCACAATTTGTTCCTTTCTTCCTTCTTGTAGCAGCATTCTTCCGTCCTGTAGTAGTCATTCATTCTTCCTTCAAAGTCTTCTAACTGTATGGGGCCAATGAGAAATGATGTAGAGGGATTGGATGATGATGCTAGGGCTCAAAGGGAGTAGTGTAGGTTTTTGAAAATGGAGAGGATTCTCTTTTTGTTTTTTTTCAAGAATGAAATGGAATGGATGAATGATGAATAGACAGTGAATATGAAGTGGATGGAGGGCTTGGAGTGTTGTGGTGACTTGGCCTTTGTAAAAATTTCTTCTTTTAACTGTTGTCCTCATTCCTTGAAATCATCACCCTTCATAATTTGACTTTTCAACATTGCATGAGTGAAGGGGTGAGCTACAATTAACTAGTTGAAGGCAGTTGAGACTGCTGACCCATCCTTAGCTTATAAAACCTCATCTCTCATGCATTGACAACAAATTTCCAACTATAATATGCTCAAGAGAAGAGGTCAAAAATATTGCATACCTGTACCTACCTGATGGTTGTTGGAGAGACCTGCATGTTGTTGTTGAGTTAATGTTGATGTGCAAGTGTTGGATGGTGATGTTAATGATCCTGATGCTGTTGCTAAGCTCTGGAGGAGCTTCTTTGACCTCTGGATCTCCATGTTGAAGCTGGCTGCAAATCTCTAACTACTTCATCATCATATCCCCTCAATTTTTCAAAGAAATCAAATCCAGTATTGCCTTGTGAATATCTCTAGTATAGGATGGTGTTGATGAATCCTCACTATGTTTATGGTTTCCCCCTGTCATTTTTCTCTGATGGATGGAGGTTTATATAGGTCTAATACCAAATTTAAAAATTATGTGTATACAATTCCCTTATGCTATAATCACTGCCAACAAACTAGAAGGGTTTTTTATGTTCCTCTTACTTGGAAAAATGTGGGGAAATGTAGAGCCTACCTCCTTAACCCTACTTGATGAAGCCAACCTCTATTTTTCCCTTTTAAAACTACTCACAGACAATCCTGTAGGTGTTGTTCTATATCTTGTAAGATCTCAGGCAATCTTGTAGGTTTTGAGGATAGCGACTTGTTTTGTCCATATATCCCAAACGGTAGAATGGATTGAACTAAAACTTTCTGAGCATGTTTCCATCATCATTATGCACCTCCCCATAAAAACAATTGATCAATGGATGTACGGATCTCGAGAAAAACTAAAAATGGTTGAAGGTGATGGAGGCTGATTACTTGGAAACCGTGCATTGGAATTTGCTGCAATTTCTTGGGCATGTTACCACCATCCATATGCATCTCCCCATGAAAAATATTGGAAAATGGATGCATGGTTTTCAAGTTATGTCAAAAACAAATTTCTGCTCTATCTATTTTTGTATCCTGTAGTAAAACAGAGCATCCTGTAGTTTTTTAGGACAGCAAGCAAACTGAATGGTAGAAGCTTGAGAATGATGAGTGGATGGTGAAAATAGATGAGGGTGATGGATTGGCATGGCCTTGGCCTTGTTGGAGCATTTGAGCAAAGGAGGAGAAACTCAAAGTTTGACTTCTTTTGACTAGACTTGACCAATTTTCCTTTTGGTACCAACTTGTTCTTATTGCTTGCAGATGTTGGAGAGTACATGCATTCATCATAGAGATACATGAAACAAATATTTTTTATCTTTTTTCTTTTTTTCTTCTAGGCCTACTAGCTGCCTCAAGGAGGTTTTCAACTACTAGGTCTACCTAGGTGCCTCAAAGGAGGTTTTCACCTAGGATCTTTTCGT
This sequence comes from Pinus taeda, assembly GCA_000404065.3. NCBI lineage: Eukaryota > Viridiplantae > Streptophyta > Pinopsida > Pinales > Pinaceae > Pinus > Pinus taeda. The sequence goes on along the minus strand of APFE031718517.1, from coordinate 255,945 downwards.
TTTTCCTCTTTTTTCTTTTTTCCCAACCCATTGACTGCCTCATGGAGATTTTCAATCAATGAGCCAATCTGAGGCAACTCAAAGGAGGTTTCACCTGAGATTTTTATTTTTTCCTCTTATTTTTCAATTATTTTATTTATTTTTTCTACCCTACTCTACTTGAAAAACAAAATCACTTTCAAGTATAAGAATACTTCCAATGGAACCATGTGCACATCAAGATGTCAAACAAAATGATGTGTAGGCTTGAAACGTATGCTTTGACATGTACCTAGATTTCAGAGACCAAAATATTTGACCTAGATGATATCAAGCACAATTGAAGAAGAGAATATTTTTGCAACTTAGTGACTGTCTGGAACCATATTTCAATATAGTTGTGATGCCTCTGGTCCACTCTGATTTGAACCATCTTGGATGTCTTCTTCTATCATGACCTTCAAATCATCCTCTTTTTGCTGATTGATCTCTTGAATACATCGAGGATTTTATGGTAACCATGAGGGAGCTTTCTCAATATCTGATTTTGATGTCTGCTCTTCATCAAGTGCAACCCATGATTCTTTGATCTTCTCTTTTGAATCTTCTTCTTCTGGATGTAGTCCTTCAATGATATCAATAGAATCTCTTTCTTGAAATACTCTTCCTGAGCTATGGTTAATACCATTGAGCTCAAGAGGAGATGTTTGGAAGTTTTGTACCTCAGCATTGTAAGTGGACTGAGCTACTTCAATGTGTGGGTTCGGAAATGGTGGTACAGGTAGTTGAGTGGGAGTGGATATTTGAGATGGATGTGGTTGTGGTTGTGGTTATGGTTGTGCTGGAGATGAATGGTAGGGATAACATGGAGTTGGGTATGGAGGATATTGAGGAAAATACAGAGGATATTGTGGATGGCTCCCATAAGTTCCTTGCCAACCTTGTTGCCAAGATTGGGGTTGAGATGACCAATGTTTCCAAGGAAAAGGTGTGTTCCAATTACTTTGAGGTGGATATGCATAACCTTGAAATTGCGAATTATGCTCTTGCATCATATCAGGCTAAATAGGTTGCCATGGTCCTCTTGGAGCTACATAACATTGCTACATTAGAAATGGACTTGCTCCATTGTCCTCTTGGTGAACTTCCTTCAACCTTGGTAATGAGGAGAAACATTTAACATCATGTGATTTTGCATGGACAACACAAGCATCTTATTTTTTCTCATTTTGTATTCTTAACATTTCTACTTTTTTTGTTAGATTGCTAAGAATTTATGTTTTAAAATCATCAAACAAATTTCCAAGTTTAGCTTGACTTACCAATCTTAATGTTGATTTACCGACTCTTGCTTTTCCTCTTGATATGTGTTTGCATGTTTCACAAATTTCCTCAAATGATAATTGATATACATCACCTCTACTCATGAGATCAAGGATATCAGTCCACTCATCCCTAACTGTTCTAAGTAAGAGGGTTTTTAGTTTGTCGGATCCTAAATGATGTAGTTTTTCCCTCTTAACATTAGACATGAACCTCTCTATTAGATCCTCAAGGCTCTCATCTTCTCTTTGATTCATTCTAAAGATTTCTTCTTTAAGATCACGATCTTTATATTTTTCTATAAATATCTTTTGCATATCATTCCATGATCTTATTGAATTAGTCCCTAAACTCATGAACCATTTAAGAGCTCTATCCTTCAATGTTGTTGGAAACAATCTTAGTTTTTGAGTTTTTAATAAGTAACCATAAGATCTATAAACAATTTCAAATTTAAAGAGAAAGGTTTCAGGATCATCTTACCTTAGACCATGAAATTTTGGAAGAAAAGATAGGGGGATGTTCTTCATGTGCACACTACCATCAGTATCTTGAATGGCAAATTTGAGAGGATCTTCCTCATTGTCATCATCTCCATCCATTTCTTCTACATTCTTTGCCATCTTCTTCTTCTACCTGCAAGAGTGAATGGTGATGTGGCTCTTACTGCACCAGATGATCAAATGGGGGGTGGGTTAGTGTTGGAGATTTTTTTTGTTTTTATGATTGAATGAAAACACTAATGCAATGCACTTTTCTATTTTTGAAATGAAATATGCCTAATGCAATTATTTTTTTTGTTTTTGCAAAAATTGAAAAGAAATGAATCAACTAGGGAAGAAAACGATGCATACTTTGACACCTGCCCGGAAACAGCATCAAAAAGTGATGAGCCTCGGTATTGCAACAAGAATGCTGCAACTCCCAAGGCTACCAACTTTAATTATCAACCCGGGGTTTGTACAAAACTTAAGAGGTATCGGCACTATATGTGTGGCATACAATGTGTCCTTCCTTTGCTGTCATGATGTAATAGAGTGCATGTACTGAAGCCAAATCCTAAACTAATTGAAGAAAATAAAATGTTCGAAATGGAACCTTAACCTATTGCAAGAAAGAAAGTACAAGGAAAGAGGCTGAAATCAAATGCTAACACACACCATTTTCTAACTAACTGCTAAGAAGATTTTCTTCAAAAGAATGCTAAGTTAACATGTATGCAATCCTATTGTCCTAAGCATGTAGATTCAACCCATCAAACCTTCTACTATTGTGCATGTAAATGAGTAAAATAAATCTATTTTTCTTTTTGTCTTTTTTCACGTGAGAGTGTGAACGTTAATCTCTTTTGGTGATGTGTTAGGTGGCTTGGATATGATGGAGGATGGTTGGAAGGCTTGGGAGACCCTTAGGTGACCTTGTGTGGCTTCCTGGAGGCTTTCCCTCAATTCGGCCTCAAAACAGGCCACGACAAGAAAACCCACAGGACGTACTAAAAACCTATAGGATTCCCTATATTTCTACAAGATACAGTTGAGAGCAAAACAATGGGTGGTGGAGATGATGGAAGGTTTGGGGAAGGTGATTGGTGGATGGAATGGAGTGAGAAAATGCCTAGGATCACTCAGAAGTCAAAACCAAGGTTGGGAGATGGATGGATTTTCTCAAAAATCTTGGAGAATTTTCCTAGTGAAATGATGAAATTGGTGAGGGTTTAGTGAAATAAAGTGAGGACCATGGGTGGATGAAGTTGGGATGAGGTTGCTGACTATGAAATCTCTTTGTACTCCTGAAACACCTACACTGCATCAAACATTGACATCTACCAAAAAATCATGCAAACAAGAAGAATTTCAATTATCTAAACGAAAAAAAATTTCATGAGCTAGCCGTCTACTTCATGCATGAGGAGAACTTCGTAGAATGATATAGAACATTGATGAGATCTAATGAAAGGCTGATATAGAACATTGATGAGATCTAATGAAAGGTTGAAGATAGAAGAAATGGAAATCAAATCCTACTCTTGAAAACTAGCAAAATGTTGACCTAAGTGTGGAGAAATAAGGTTCTGATGGTCTTGATGGCATGGAGGTCAAGTAGAGGCCTAATCCCAACTTCAATGGTGACTTTTCTCAATTTGGGCTTAAAACAGGCGTTCCTACAGGATGTTATAGTGATTTACTACAGGTTGTACATATTTACTACAATTCATCGAATGACAAATAAAATCAAATCCAAATTGGATGGGACACTTTTTTTTATTAAATAGGATGTCTTAGGCCCCCATTCCAAGTGAAATCACTCAAAAATACCTATGTTAACCCATGCTAAAAATAGAAAAACATTACTGGTCGGAAATATAGAAATTCGAGAACTAGTGAGTTAGTAAATCTAAAAAATGCCTAACCTAATCAAGTGAAGATGCAGTGGGGTATTTTTTGTTATGAAATAGAATTTTTTTTTTATCTAATGCAAGTGGAACCAACTCGATTGAAGCTTGTTAGCATGCTCTAAAAAATAGCATAAAATTGTTGTTCTTTGCTAAAAAGGAGTTCCAGAAATCTAGATTTGGGAATAAGAAGACTAATCCAACCAGCTCAATGATTACTATGAACTTCCAAAGATTTTCCAAGGATGAAATAATGCTTTTGGTCCTGCAAAATAACTTTCATTAACCATTTAACTCAATCCTACAACAAGAAATCATTAATAATAAGTGCAGAAATAGAAAGAAATAAAAACTAGAGATGCACGTGAATAAGCAGTGAAAAGAAGGAAAGAAAATGATACAAAAGGGCTCTGAGGTTCCTGGGATGGCCAATCCCAAGGAAACTTAGAGATCTGTGGAGGAGAACAAGATTTAGAAGTTGAACATAACTATTGGCCCTACTCTGTCCAAGATTTCATAGGGTCCACAGTATCATGTTGCTAACTTGGAACTAATCCCATTTTTAAGAAACTTCTCTTAGGCCTGATTTGGACATACCCATGCTCTCCTACGTGCAATATTTTATGAGTTATGCTCTAATATACATAACTCTTCTATCGATCTTGAGCTACTTTCAACTTCTACTTGAAGGTGGTCAATTCCTGCTCCATTTATTTTAACATGTCTGGACAAGTGTGACTTTATCTATTGGATTACCTTATCTTATTAGAATGTTGCATTTCCTGCCATACAAAGCTTCAAAACGCCTCATCTTCAATGACTTTTGATATCCATTATTATAAGCAAATCATTATTAGTGGAAGATAGTCTTCCCACCTCCTAGGCAAATTCATAACATACATCATAAGCATGTCTTCCAATATTTGATTTTCCATTTCTGTTTGTCCATTAGTTTGAGGATGATAAGTTATGCTAAATTTTCATTAGGTCCCAAAACCCACAAATAAGTCCTAGAAATTTGAGGTAAACTTTATATCCCGATTAGTAATGATCTTCTTAGGCATGTTCTGTAACTTGAAAATCTCCTTCATGAAAATCATGATAATATCAGTTACTTTATAAGTAGACTTCACAGGGATAAAGTGAGTCACCTTGCTCAACTTATCCACTACCACGATGACTACATCATGTTTCTTGGGGGTTCTTTTTATACCAATGATAAAATCCATTTGTACGACCTCCCACTTCCATTCTTGAATTAGTATTGGTGGCAACATCCTTGTTGGGTGCTTGTGTTCCACCTTAACCTATTGGAATTATAAGCATTTAGTGATATATTCGGTGATTTCTTTCTTCATCCTTGGCCAATATTATATTTTTCTGGTATTTTTTATCATCTTTTGATATCTTGGGAGACTTGTGGTATTCCATGAAACTCATCCAGTAAGAGCTTCTTCGAGTAAGTTACATTGGGTACGTAAAATTTTCCTCTATACAGTGATAATCCATCTTCTCTTACTTAATTATATTCTCCCATTGGCCACTTGGGTTCTTGTTTCAAGCATTAACTTACATGCCATAATTTCTCATCGCTTTGTAGTGATTCACCAAGTATTTCCTTGTTATCTATGTCAGAAGTATGAATGGATACCATATGCATCACTTGCATGCTTCTATTGAGTATGATTGCCACTCTACTTTCCTTACCTTTAATGTGTTAGATCTGGAAATTAGACTCACCTATCAACTCCATCCATCGAGCTTTCTTGACATTCAATCAGGACTAATCAAACAAGTACTTCATTCCACTATGATTCATCATTAGTGTGAACTTCCTTCCAAGCAAGTAATTCCTAAACATTTTTAAGGCATGCACTTTAGCCACTAGTTCCAAATCATGTGTCACATAGTTCCTTTCATGCTCATTCAATTTATTGGACACATAGTTGGTCACATCTCCCTCTTACATGAGGATTCCACTAAATCCCTACTTACAATAATTTATGCAAAACAAGAAATCCTTGTCTGTACCAATAATCTTCAAGATTGGGGCATTTGTGAGAAGGTGCTTCAATTATTCAAAGCTCATTGTGTACTCTGATGTCCAATGAAAATTTTCTCCCTTCTTTTGCAGAGTTGTAATCTGGTGCCCAACATTTGAGAATCCTTGAATGAGCCTTTTTTAATATCTTGCTAACCCCATAAACAATATTATTTCTGCTACATCATGAGGAACATACTACTATATTATCACCTTAATTTTTTAAGCATCAATTTCCACTCCTCTTGAGATAACATGGTCGAGGTAATATAGTTGTGACTGGAAGAAGTCACATTTATTGAGCTTAGAATATAGTTGGTGCTCTCATAACACTTGTAACACAACTTTGAGTTATTCTTCATGCTCCTCTTCAGTCTTCAAGTATACTAAAATATTATCAATAAAAACCAGCTCAAAGTATCTAAGTATTTGTTGAGAATGTTATTCATAAGACAAATAAAAGTGGATAGTGAATTTTTTAACTGAAACAACACCAAAACACACTCATAGTGCCCATATCTAGCCCCGTATGTGATTTTTTGGATATCCTCATCCTTGATCTAGACTCGGTGATATCGAAACCTCAAATATAATTTTGAGAACAATGTGGCTCCTCTCAACTAGTTAAATATATCATCAATCTTGGGTAACGAATATCTATTCTTTATGGTCATCTTGTTTAGTTGTCTATAATTGATGTAAAGTCTGAAGGTATCATCCTTCTGCTTAACAAATAATGCTAGTGCTCCCCATGGAGACACACTAAGCCTGATATACCCCTTATCCAACATTTCTTTCAATTGTATCTTCAGCTCCTCCAACTTAGGTTTTCTCATTCTATAGGGTTTCCTAGGCATAGGCACTTCTATTGGTATGAGATATATTGAGAAATCAAAGTCTCTTTTATGTGGCAACCTAAGTATATCCTTAAGAAATACATATATGTACTCTCTTAGTATCAAATCATCTTCAACATTCAATTTTTCATCCTAGGTTGAATTGGTCATGTGTATGGCTTATAATGGGCATCCTTTCATGCAATATTTCTTTAATTGCAAAGCTAAAATATGTCTCATGGACATAGGATTTCACACTCCTTGAAGTATCTTTTGTTCTCCTTCATCATCTATGCATTCCAGAGTTTCTTCATAGCAGTCCATTTATCCCTATGTGTTGTTAGTCAATCCATGTTAATAAGTAGGTCATATGACCCCAAAGTTAATACATTCATCTCAATTGGCATGATTCAATAGCATTAGTTTCATTCCACTTGGCTCCAGTGGCTAATTGAACTAGCCATGACTTGGCATGTTGTTTTCTGCGTAAAATACAAGCTTTGACAACTTGTGGGGTAGTATAACTAATATTAGGACCTAGGTCAATTAAAATTGAAACAGGAAGTTGCAAGTACACCTTCCATTTCCCCCATTGAGGCTTGGTGGTCCACTTGCCTATTTTCCATGACTGCATAAATATGGGGTACACTCTTGGCCACATTGTTGATAGTAGTGGCCTCTTTAACATTATACACCCTTATGCTATCTTGCTATCGATGTGGATAGTCTCATAATAGGTGTTCTTCCCCACAACCCCATGGATTTTTCCTTGTTTTTTTGGCCTCTTCCTTTGTTGTTCAAATTGCCTTATTCCCACTTGGAGTGGGAAAATTTTGCTACAATTCACTCCTAGTGTTTATGTTGAACTTAACACTATTCTCAGCCTACCTATAGTGTGAGGATCTCTATCCTTTCTTCCTGGAGATTGTATTTTCCTTCTTTTTCCATTCTATTTAGGATTCGTTCTTACGATTTGACTAGTCATAATATTATTTAGCCTTCCAAATGACATCCTTAAGCATCTTAGGTTTATTTAATTCTTTTCTATCTTGATAGAATTGTCATAGTCAACTGAGGAAACATTGGATTTTTATCTTTTGATCTCTAATATAGGGTTCATGCCTCAATAATTCTATAAAGTAGTTAGCATATCCTTCCATAATGAATTCTCCCAACTTTTTTTCATGGAATTCCTTAATTTTTTCATCATAATACCTCTCAAACATGTATTTCACCTTGAAATACTTCTCATATTTAGTCCAAGTCAACTTCTTTTCTTGAATTACATTAACATTATTAAGGTTTTCCCACAATATGTTAGTGTTTCCATTCATATTAAACATAGCTACCCATGTTTCATGTTTTTAGAATCATTATGCTTTCTAAAATATTTCTTCATACCCAAATCCATGCTTTATCTTCTTCATTCTTCTTGACTTCTCCATCAAAAGTAAGACGTTTTGCCTTCCTCGATTCTTTGGGTAATAAGCTCCTCCTAACCTTGTTTTTTTTTTCTTGTGTACCTCTGGTTTCATTATCGTTCTGGACAACTTATCATAATTGTTGGTTCCAGCATCAAAGGCATTTTTTGAAGTATCCTCACCGGTTGTATCCTCTCTTGCACTTTTTTCTTGTTCCTTGACTTGCTTCCCTCTCCTTACTAGTTGCTAATTTATTATTTTAAATTGAAAATGGTCTAGCGACTTATTCAGATTTGTATCTATCCATATTTTTGGCAGTTGGTTCATGATGTCTTTGCCTTTGTGGGTATAATAGACTTTGCAACACTATTGTGTTCCATTATTATTGTTTTTCATAAGCTCTAATGATTCTCTCATTGTCTTCCTTATAGATTCTTAGTTCATCCATCAAGCTTCTAAGAGTTCCCATCCAAATAGGATGGTTTTCTCTTGCTTTTCTCTCATCTAACTCATCTTCCCTATTATGTAGGGTCCTTTCTAGGCTATATTATACCATTATGTTGGACATTTTCTTTCTCTTTTCTATTGTTACAATCTTCTTATATTTTGAAAAATACACATAATTGTTAGTTTAATCGTAATACAATCCCTTCAAGATACATTTATTTTTCTTGGTTGTGCTAGCATTGAACTTGTTGGTCGAACATTTAAATTATGTTATTGTTGCATCACCAAAATTATGAGTTGGAAGTTTCTTCAAGACTTAACTCACTAAGAGTATTATATCAAATGGTTTAATAATGACAAACTAGACTTCAAACTTTCTCCTCTAAGCCCATTCAGTCCAAGTGTTGAACCTTAGCTCTAATACTACTCTATAACAAACCTAGCCCCTTAATCCCCAATTGAGGAAGCGGGGTTATAAAAATTTCTCCTCCTGGAACCATATTAAAATTTTCTTTTGAGTCTACCATCATTTTTCACTCATTAAGGGCTTTCCATTGATATACAATTGTACCCATTATGAGTCTGACATATCAATATATGGCCCTTAGGAGCTTCTTATACCAACACCCCATCAACATGTACATGTGTTTGACACATGGGAGATGACATGGAAACTAATTCCACATGTCACCTCAAGTGTGTGCCTTGTTGGCACTAGGGCCACTTGGCCATGCTATGTCATTTCCCGATCCCCACATAAATTACTTTGACATTTATTAAATGGGGTTATGACTTAAATTATTTATATTCATTAGGTAAATCTTTATCCTAAAATTATTACCTTTCTTCTCATAACTTATAGTTTACTTATTACACCATGTCTACTTTAAATAACCAAACATAATTCCAACGAGGATAATTAATAATTTATTACCCATTTATCGGCATAATTCACCATAAATTCATTATTTACTATATATTTCCAAGTCAAAATATTCAAACCATTTTTTCAAAACAAATATTTCTTTTGATATGATTTCTTTTGGGACCCACCTTGTGTGGAGCTGGAACATACCCTTACCTCCATATTTCTGGGTCATTTAATTTGCACTACAATTTTCCACCCTCCAATTTGCACAACCTATACTTAGTTAATTTCAACACTTATAAGTCTCATTGTGGGAAGACTAGGTAGTTGGTACAATGGATGTTATCAAATCCCATGCGGGGGCATATTTTTATACTTGTGGTAGGCCTCAAGGAGTAGTCTACTCCCCCACCCTAGTGGATTTTAGCTCTTTCTAAGTCATAAATTCTTGGTATATCTGGTAAATCCATTTCTTCTAAGTCATAGATTCTCGATATATCTACAACCCTCCACATACATTCTTGTGTAGAAGATTTTCCAACTAGAGCACAATCCATTTTCCCACAAATAATTACTCTCACAATCTTGGACTTAGTGAGATTTTTCAAGCTAGGGAGACTTATGGCACAAGCTTATAAAATTAATATATGCATATACATTTCTGTTAATGGAATTAATCAATCTTATTTATAAGATAAATTAACATTTTATATGGGAAGTGTATGCTCCTCTCCAATTCCTACAAAGTAAAAACTATAAAAATGTGTTTAGAGGCATTGTCTTCTTTCACACAATGAATAACGCTAGCCCGCAAAAAATATAATGGAAAACGAAAAGATTTCCACCAACGAGGAAGAGGGTATTTGTTTCCTTTGCACTTAAATTTGACATAAATACCATTTAAAATATTTCCACCTTGAATACATCAAATTTAATCAATTCCTTCAATTAAGTACTTAATGTTATTTCAAGCCTAATTAGTTACTTTATGCTCTGGATTTGTCTTACATGCATCGAAGTAACTCTATTTATGTCCACCTAACTCGGAAAGGAATTTATATCTAGATAACCATACAAACATGAAATTATAAACTCCTTAACACTACCATATTATGCAAATAACTCCTCCTAATATTTTGACAAGTCTTGAGACATTTCAACCCAGTAATAATTTGGATTTTATCCTGATGAAAAAATATACAAAAAAATCATCCATTTTCCAAGAACATTAACACCCATATTCTATTTTTTGTTGTATGAAAGTAACTACCACTAGATACCATATAATTAAATAGGGATGATAATTTTGTATTCACAAATGGCTCTTAAACTTTATGACAGCTCAAAGGTTATTTAAGCTTCCCAGTTGGAACATGTGTTATGATCCATGGCTCTAAAGATCCGCATTTAAGTTTATAGCATGATTATAGTCTTCATGCATTTATTAACTATTTATTCAAATAAATTAAGTCAAATGTTATGTGAAGACTTTTCCATCTAAGTCTTCACTCTAAAACATTGATATTTCAAGCATCACTCATTTTAAAAGAATAAATTGCATCCAAAGATTGATATGCATTCCCTTCCAGAGGCGATATTCATCCATTCATGCCTGGGATCAATGTCCAACTCAACACTAGTCATAAGGCACTAAAGAGAAATATAAATTTATTAACTATAAGGATTTTATATACATATGATTTATAGTAGCTCGCTAAAACTAAGGAAGGGAGAACTAGTCTCGACCTAACTATAGGCATAGCTACACAATAGTATTTCTTGTAGTCAGCCACCCCTCAGTTAGATTGAATTCCTTAAGATGAAGCTTTGATCAAGGTTTAACAACATTTCAAAATTAGGGTAGAGGACATCAAGGCTACTCTTCTTGAGTTGCATGAATTTTAGGAATTTCACATCACTAGTTGAGCTATAGCCTCTTAACACATTAGAAATGTATTGTTTCCAAAGCATGCACAGGTCAAAATGGATCCCTTCATTAATCTAAAATTCGCTTAATGCTTCCCTTCTGCAATGCCTTATGTGCCTCAGTTAGACAAATCATTCCAAATTCTTTCAGGCCCCTGAAATTCAAGTGAACGCTTCTCACTGATTCCTTGTCTTGTTCGCTTTAGGATTCACTTCCACATAAAATGGTTGTGACTTATAGGCCTGTCACATCTTACTCAAAGTCAGTTACCTTGCACTCATTCATGGAAATTTTTGTTCACCCAATTCACAAATTACAGGGATTCTAGTATGTAGTTTTCTCTATCTCTCTCTCTTGGTCTCTCTACTTTTTCTATAAAAAAAGGAAAACCCATTGATGGGATTTATGTGGGCACTAGAAGCCTTTAGAAAAAAGGGTACATATCCCATACCTTATAATAGTTTGGTACCACTTTCCCCAACCCCTCATAATTGTTGGAATCATGAGTAATTCAACTACCACAATAGGAGTCTAATCAATTAAATTTAGTTAGGAATTTTTCTCCACCCCCCCTCATAGCTTTCCTTTCATGAAGCTTATCTCCTAGGAATTGGGGTATATGTAGGCCGCCCTCTTCCTCAGTTTCATAAATACATACATTTAAATAATATTACATCTTGATAAGTCTCACATGATATCCATGTTGATCATTCATTATTAATAGCCTTAATTACATATACAAAACTTGGGGATTGAAAAGGGATAATACATGGACCCCCTAACATTATTCTACACTCATATTCCTTTCCAATGGCATAGGAAAGAGCTCAAATGAAGTATGTATGAAAAATTTATGCCACCTGTAAGTTTACCTTCTTTTGTTTTTCACCATGATTCAAGAGGATTCCACATCAACCAAATTATTCATGGAAAAGAGGCTAGATATATGACCATGACTAATAATATTCTAAAAGGGATGAGTTCTAACTCATATTGAGGGTTGAATGGGCCAAATTTAAATGATAGTTTGTTGTTAGGATGTGTTATAATTGGGTGACTAAGAGGAAAATGGGTTCAATTCTATTCTAGTACATTTTGTTCCATAATAGAGAACAATCTCTCGAAGTGGATAGAGAGAGGGAAAAACAAAGAGATTTTGTGTTCTATAGTGACCCTCTATCTATAAGTCTCACTCATTTGTATTTTCACTATTTATGTTCAGTCAGAGAAAGAGAGAGTAGAATAGCCTCATCTTGTAGTTTGGTTTTCTCTCGAAAGGGATTCCTAGGTAATATCTTGTGTTAGTGTGGTTTTTTGAGTGATTTTTCTATTTCTATCTAATTTATGGATTTTATATATTGCATGCATAAGTAGAAAAAATAATTTAATGAATCTAGAAAGTTTAAGGAAAATTAACCCTTATAGTATATAATTTTGGATTTCAATACATCCTTATTGGATTTGTTGTGATAAGTCATCCAGTAGAATATCCACAACAATTTATGGATCATTTCTTCTCAAAATGGAGTCCCAATTCTCATATTTATAGGATTCCTTCAAGCTCTCTTGAGCTAGTTCATGGCATGAATGAAGCTTGATTCCATCGTGGGCTTCCAATGCTTGAGGGAGACATGATAAGAAACTTGGGTTGTCCAAGTACTTATCCTTAAATTTTCTAGAGCCTGGAACCTAGCTTGTTCAAACTTGATAATTGTCTACTGATAGGATTTGTGTGACTTTCCACGATGTCATTGAGGAATGATCACATTCTACATACATGCACAACTATTGAAGGGAAAATCATGTGGATTACACAAAATCTGCAATGTGACTTTTCACAAATTGAAACAAACCCATTTTGTAAAGTTATATCAATTACTTATCAGTATTTGGTTAATTTCCTTATGTAACCTTCATATTGGTGAATTAATGAAGTTTTTTGGTTATCACTTGTAAAGTTATGTGAACGAATCTTAGGAGATAATTGTTTCCCCCTAATGTATGAGGTTAGGAGAAAATAAATATTTGAAATAAATAATAGTTTTTTTGAGAGTATACTTATTATTTTGAAGTTGTGTGTGTGTGTGTGTGTGTGTGTGTGTGTGTGTGTGTGTGTGTTAATTTGGCAACTCAAGGACAAATTCCCTCCTTTGGATAACCTTCCTCATCAAGAAAGACCCCTCCCAGACCTTGGAAGAATTTAATTTGGTCAAGGAAAAATATTGTTTTTAATGGAAAACCCACAAGTACATAAAAGTATAGGTCAACCTAAAGGACAAATTGGGTCTCCAAAGAAGCATATAAATACACATCAAGGCAACCTCATTTGGACATCACACCAACACATCTTCTCTTCTCCCTCCTCCTATGATTGGTTTGTATAGGTCTATAATCAAGGAAATCAAGCTCACACATGCAAAGGGAAGGAGCCAGTCTAAATTTTATGCATTAACTTTCTGCTTGGAGGCTGTGACCAGTCGCTGACCAAGTTTGACTTGGAATTTTGACACACTTTGACTAGGAAAATTTCAATCTTGGGAGGCCAAGTTTTTCTGTGGACGAACCAAAATTTTCTAGGCATTTTGACCCACATTGACTTCAAATATGCAACTAGGATTTCAGCAGACTTTGACTTTGACTTTGGCCGAGTTTGGAGGACTATTTTGGGATTGTTTTGACTACACTTTGAGAAACATTCAAGGCTGCACTTTTTTACTGTTAATAGAGCTCTTTTGGAGGACTATTTTCCATTGACCATTGACCATTTGGGACTATTTTTTTTGATGTTGACTTTCAACATAATTTCATATTTCACTTGTTGACCAAATTTGCCTATTGGGCTCATCCTTTGGATATTGATTGGTTGGTTTTGTTGGATAGTCAAAGGTTTGACTTTGACTCTTGATTGATGAATTGGAACATTGTAATTTGTGTTGAACATTTGATGACAATCTAATAGAAGAAGAATTTTAAAGGGTTTTCCCCCTTGTGGGATTTTTCCATAGTCTTTGACCAAACTCTTGTGTCTCTTGTTATTTCTCTTAACCATCTTCTATTTTTCATTGCATTTAATGTTCTATCTATAGTTGCTATTTATCATTGGAAAATTAAAAGTGATTTCTAATTGAAGAAAGATTTGGGCAAAGTGATTATACTAATCATACAATAATGGAAAATTAAGATGGTATCAAAGCTAAGGTGAAGACAAGCCTAAGGTATCAAGAGACAAGAGCAATCATCTTTGGAAGAAGCTAAAGGAGCCTATTTGACTTGGTTAATATGTCTATCTCTTACTTCAAGGACATAGAGAAGATGGGTGACTCATCAAACTTTGCTAATTGGGAGATTAGGTTGGAAGTCATATTGGATGATAATGATGTCTTGGAATATGTGGAAGGGAAATTACTTAAGCCACCAGAAAATGATCCTGTAGCTACCAAGTCCAAATATAAGAAAGGTGAATTCAAAGCCAAGAAAATTCTTATTGATTATTTGAAATATCATTTTCTTACTTATGTTGGAAAATTGAAGAAGTCCAAGGATATCTTTGATAATTTGGTTGGAATGTATGAGGTCAACAATTTCAATCACATCCTTTTCTTAAACAATCAACTCAAGGACATAAAAATGAATAAAGGGGAATCTATGCAATCTTATTTCGTGAGGGTATCCCAATTAAGGGATCAATTGCATATTGTTGGTTAGCCTATATCTAATAGAAATTTGGTGTTGGTCACTCTTCAAAGTCTTCCTCCTATTTGGGAAACCTTCAAGCAACAATTGCATGTTCCCAACATTTGATGAGCTCATTGGTAAATGTACTTAAGAAGAAACCAAAATGATCTCTAGAGGGAAGATTTAAAAGCATGAAGAAGTAGAGCCATCTACATTTGCTACTCAAGACAAGAAGAGAAAAGGAAGAGGGAGGCCATCAAAAAGTTATGCACCAAATGCTGGGCATTATAATAAAAAATTCAAAATGGAATTATCAAAAGTTGAATGTTACAACTGCCACAAGCGTGGTCATTATTCCCGAGACTTCTTGGAAAAGAGAGATGCTCCAAGATCCAATTGTGGCTTCAACAATAATTTTAACGATAAAAGAAGAGGAGATGATAGAAGAAGAGGCGATGATAGAATAAGGATATGAAATTTTTATCTATTGCAGTAATTGGAAATTATTCTTCTAACTGAAAAATTTAATTATGCATATTATTTGAGACAACAAACAATGAATAAAATAACAACTGCAATTTTAACCATAAAAAATACTGCAGAAAAATAAAATACTAAAAGATGAGAAATTCTAGCACAGACACAAGAATTTTGACACAGTTATTTTTGGACAATTGTCCTTGGAAAAATGCAATGTGAGAAAATTGGTGCATTCTATGAGGGTTTTGTTATTATTCTTCAAAAAAAATTCTAAGTACATTAATTTAGATGCTCAACTGGCAATCTAATATGAGGAAAATACTAGTAAAATTGGTGAGAGAATTTTCTCTCACCCCACAGCTAATTTCTGCCTTTGAAATTACCTCCCTAGCCTCTACATTGAGCACCTTGCATCACCCTCTGCGTAGTGATTATGTAGACCCTATGGGGATTTCAGCCTTCCTTCCTTTTCCTCTTCCTAAACTAGAAAAATTTCTCCTGGAATGATACTACCCTCCTCTTCCACCTACTACTCACCCTTTGACTCTATCTTCTCTGCTTAATTACTGCCACTGAAAAAATCGAACTGCCTTGGCAACTGATTATCTACACTAGTGTGTTTTCCATCACCACATCAATCTCCTCTTATAATCCACTATTGGAGCACCAACAGCCAAGATTAAAAAATAATAAATGGATAGGATCATCTCTGGATCGATCCGTGCGAGTTTCTAGATGATTCCCACCTTATCTCAATTAATACTGATTAATTAACCATATTCCCTAAGTTTAGACTTAGGAAATTTCTTAAAAAAAGTTAATAATCTAATTGAGACACTTCTAGGTGGAATTTATAGAAACAATTTTTGGGTTTCAGAGGTCTCATGTATTATAGCCTCCACAAAGTTTTGTGGCAACAACACATCTGATGCTATAAAAACTAACACTCCCTCTTAGAAAGGAATGTGTTCTAGTCCTACACTCCATGCCACAGCACCTTATTTCTGCACCATCTCCTATCACGTTGCTAATGTCTGGCCATACTGCCCACCAACTACTATGCAACTCTAATATACGTTGCATTTGTGTTGTTGATGACCCTGTTGTATTGCTTCCAACACTGCAACTCACTCTCATCTATTGTTGTTACAACTGAGAATCATCTAAAGTAATTTTCCTCTGCTACTGAAACGGGTTCTCCACCAAACCCTTTTGTTCTCTAAAATAGATGAACTTAGCTCTTCCTAGAGCTTTCGTGAGTATATCTACAACCTGCACTTCTGTGGGAACATATTGTAGCTAGACTACTCCACGTTGTACACAATCTCTGATGAAATGACATCGAATATCTATATGTTTCGACCTATCATGAAATGTTGGATTCTCAGAGATCTTTATGAAACTATGATTATCATAGTAGACACTAGTCGCCTCCATCCTTTGCCTTAATAATCTCACTAGCAACTTCGGAAGCCATATAGCTTCCCACGTAGTTGTGCTTGTTGCCATATACTATGCTTCTGCAAATCTCAATGCTACTAACTTATGCTTCCTGTTACACCAAGAAAACATCCTTGATCCAACACTAAAGCATTACCCAGAGGTACTTTTCTTATCCACTAAACTACCTTCCCAATCTACATCTGTGAATCCACATAATATGACATCATCTCCTCAGGTATTTCCCAACCCATACTCGATTGTGCCACACAAATACCTCAGAATATGCCTTGCTATTTCCCAACGTACCCTCTTCAACTCTACCATGAACTGACTAAGGGTATTGACTGCGAAGCAAATATTTGTCTTAGTATTGACTAGATACATGAGAGATCCAATAAGTTGTCTATACAAGGTGGGGTCAACATCCTTGTCATCCGATGCATCTATTTTCTTCTCATTGGTGATCATGGGTGTAGACATGGGTCTGCAATCTTTCATTATGAACCTCTTCAGAATATATGTAGCATATCTCCCTTGCCCAAGGAACATCTACCCATCCTTCTGCCACACCTCCAATCCTAGGAAATAGTGCATAAACCCCAAATACTTCATGTCAAACTCTGTTGCCATATTCCTCTTGCAGTCCTCTATGAGCCTTGATGATCCTGTCAAAAATAGATCATCCACATACAAAACTAAGATGAGTGGCTCACCCTCTACCATCAAATAGTAAAGGTTGGGATTTGTGTCACTCTTAACGAATCTCATCTACTGCAAGTAGTTGTCAATCCTACCATACCATGCCCTTGGAGCATGCTTGAGTTCGTATAGATCTTTCTTCATTCTGAACACATGAGTGCACCTCTCATGAGTCTCGAAGCCCTCTGACTTTTCTATGTACACTTCGTCCTCTATCATCCCATTCAAGAAGGCTATGTTGACATTCATCTGGTGAATACGTCATCCCAACTAAGCTGCTAGGTATATAACTAATTGGATAGAAGTGTATCTGGCAACTAGGGAAAAGGACTCATCATATTATGTCCCTTCTTTCTATGCATACCTCTTTTCTATGAACCTAGCCTTGTATTTTTCCACACTGTCATCTGCAGAATATTTGATCTTGTAGATCCATTGAGAACCTAAAACTGATATGTCTTTCGGCCTTGGCACTACCTCCCAAACATCATTCGTTATTATAGAGATATACTCTTCTACCATGGGATCTACCCATACTTGATGCTTTGCGGCCTCCTGAAATCTAGAAGGTTTTGCAAATTAAGCCACCAATGCTTGGTACCTGTTAGGTTGTTTGCATTGTCCATTATTCATCCTAAGAGTTCTAATAAGCTCCTCTACATCTCTCAATGTCTGACAAACCTCTCTGTTGGCTCAACCACTAGTCGTGGGAGGTTCAACCAGCTCCTCCTCATCCTTCCTCTATTGTTCAATCTGCTGAGAACTCTCTATATTTCTTGCCTATGACTATCCTCTTGCCTGTCCCATTGCCTTCCCCTACTGTTGAACCAAAGGAGCTTCTGCTAACTAATTATGATCACCTACAGACATCTCACAAGATCTCTTGAAAGCTCAGTCCTCCATGAAATTCACGTCTCGCCTCACTACAATCTTCTTATTGCTAAGAACGTAGATCGTGTATGCCTTTGAGGTTTCTCTATAACCAACAAAGAACCCCTTCTCTGCAATTTGATCCAGTTTGGTACATTTCTCATCTGTCACGTGGCAATAAGCAATGCTACCAAAAATTCTAAAGTGACTAACTTCTAGCTTCTTCCATGTGAAGACTCCTTCTGGCGCTTTTTCCCTAATGCTCTATGAGGAGTCTTGTTCTGATCATATATTGTCATGTTACATGCCTCTGCCCATGGAAATATGGGTAAATCCTAGTCATAACATATCCTTTATATCTCCAACAATGGTTTTTTCCCCTCTGCTACACCATTCTGTTGTGGATTATATGGAGTTTTCCATTCTCTCTTGATGCCTTCCTTCGCACAGAAATCTGGGAATTCTTTATCAATATGTTATCCACCATTATATGAGTGAAGGACCTTGATCTTCTTCCCTGTCGCATTCTTCACGAGAGCGTTAAAATCTCTGAAACAATCAAATACCTCAGCTTTGGTCTTCAAGAAGTAGATACAGGTTTTCCTAGAATGGTCATCAATAAAGGTGACGAAATATTCAGCACTTCCAAGAATTCTAGTGGATGTTGGGCCACAAATATCTAAATGTATGAGTCCTAACATGCTATCAGATCTATTTTCACTTCTTGGAAATGTTTCCTTAGCATACTTCCCAAGTACACATCCTTTGCACACATCATCATGTTCCTTGCCAAGTTCTAGAACCCCTGCTACTGTTTCTCTGAGCATCATGAGTGTTCCATGGTGTAGATGTCCCATTCTCCTATGCCATAACTCATTTAACTCCTTCCCACTACTACTACCACTACCTATTAGTGCCATTAGAGAGTTAATCTGTAACCGATACAATATGTTACTTCGAACTCCAAGTTGTCTTACCTTTTTCCAACTTAGGTATTTGACATACACTTTCTTCCCTATGAAGTGAATATCATACCTCTTATCATGTAACTGGAATACTAAAATCAAGTTCATACCCAATCTAGGCACATGAAATACATCTGTAGTACTGGTGCTTACTCCTGACTCCCTCTGAAAATATATGGTACCTCTCCCCATTGGAGTACATTTCGCCCTTTTTCCCATAGTAATATGGAAGTCCATCTTCTCCTCCTTGTAGCTAGAGAAATATTCTCTAACCCCTGTCGTGTGAGCTGATGCTCCATTGTCTATATACCAGACACCCTGTGAAGATGATCTTGATAAGCAAGAAAATTCATCCTCCAACATAGAAGACAAATCTGAATTCTCCTTAATGTCACTTATGTCTGTGGTTACGCTGAAGAATTTATAATGGATTATTCCTTTTTTAACCGACACTGGTTCTGCACTAGAAATATGTTGCAAAACATTCTGCATTTAGCTAAATATATGCCCAACGAAATAATTGAGTTTCTCCCTCTGCCTCAAGAATCACTCGAACTGGAAGAACCAAATTTTTTTGCCCCTTTCTCAGAAGAATTGAACTTCCTCAAGCAGCTTAGCCTCCTCACAAAAAGATTTCCATGCCCTTGGGAATTTCGGCCTGCTACCATTACTGAGCAACGAAATTCCTTTCCTTCGTTTTTGAGCTCTCTGACTGATCAACTGGGCTCTGATAACATGTGAAATTTCTATCTATTGCAGTAATTGGAAATTATTTTTCTAACAAAAAAATTAATTATGCAATTTATTTTCTACAACAAACAATGAATAATATCACAATTGCAATTTTCACCATAAAAAATACTGCGGAAAATTAAAATATTGAAAGATGAGAAATTCTAGCATGCACACAAGAATTTTGACAGTTATTTTTGGACAATTTTCCTCGGAAAATTGCAATGCAGGAAAACTGATGTAGCAGATGAGGGTTTTATTATTATTCTTTAGCAACAATTCTGAGTACAATAATTTAGATGCTCAACTAGAAATCTAATACGAGGAAAATACTAGAAAAATTATTATGATAATTTTCTCTCACCCCACAACTAATTTTTTCGCCAAAATTTCATCCCTAGCCTGTGAACTGAGCCTCCTGCGTCACCCTCTGTGCAGTGCTTACGCAGACCTTGTGGGGAGTTCGGCCTTCCTTCCTTTGACTCTTCCTGGAACTGGAAAAATTCCTCCCGGAACGTTGCTACCCTCCTCTTCCACCTTCTACTCACCCTTTAGATCTATATTCTCTGTTGAATTAATGCCATTGAGAAAATCGAACTGCCTGGGCAATTGAGTATCTGCAATGGTGTGTTCTCCATCACCACATCGATCTCCTTTTATAATCCATTATTGGAGCACCAATGGCCAAGATTAAAACTTAATCAATGGCTAGGTCATCTCTGGATTGATCTATGTGAGTTTCTAGATGATTCTTGCCTTATTTCAATTAATACTGATTAATTAACCATATTCCCTAAGTTTAGACTTAGGAAATATTTTTAAAATGGTTTATAATCTAATTGAAACACTTCTAGACTGAATTTCCAGAAACGGTTTCTAGGTTTTGGAGATCTCATGTATTCTACACTCTCCACCAAATTTCATGGCTAGAACACATCGGATGCTACAAAAACAAACAAATGAGATATGGTAGAAGAAGAAGAGATGCTCTTGATGACCGTGAAGAAGGCTATCATCCAAAAAAGAGATCAAGGATCTCAATGTATGAAAATAATGTTGTTGCCACTCAATCTGAATATATTCTTATTTATACCCTTTCTAGCTCCTCTCCTATAGATTCTTGTGATAGTTGGTTGGTAGATAGTGGGGCTTCTAGACATTTCTCTAGGTACAAGGATGTCCTCACAAATCTGGCTGTGGAAATCTAATCTAAATACAATCCTTGGAGACAAATCCACATATCGTATGAAGGGCTTTGGTTCTATTAAATTTCATTTGGACTCTAGGGAATCCGTTCTTCTTCATGATGTTATGTTTGTTTTGGGATTAAAGAAGAACTTGGTATCTATATCTTCCTTGGAAGATAAAGGGATGAGAGTTTCCTTCATAAGAGGAAAGGTCCTCACCTGTCCTATGGAGTCTCACATGACCGATGCTTTCATCTTGGGATCTAGAATTGAAGGACTTTATAGAGTCAATGGAAGACCGTTGCAAGCATTGGTTCACAATAGCAATCATCAAAGTGAGCTATGGCACCAAAGGTTGGCACACATACACTATGACGCCTTACCTAAAGTTAGAAAATTGGTTTTTAGAATACCTTATGTTTAATCTTGTCATGATGGCATATGTCTAGGATGTGCTAGTGGAAATAAGTCAATTTAACGTCTTAAATTGCTGTACATAATTTATCAATCCGGGTATCGTAAACTGATGAAGTGTGGTGCACCATATGTGCTTAGTTAACATTTTTCTTACTTCGTTGTTTTATAGATTTTATTTTGTTTTGGGGATTTGTTCTTGTTGATCGCCTAAAGTATCTAATGCAAATGGAAATCCTATTCTAAGGTCTTAAGAATACTTTAAAGGTCAAGTATGGATGTAGATTTCAAGACAAGGTTTATGTCCCTAATGGTAACTTCCAAAACTTAGCACTTTAAAATATCTCAAAACATGTTATTGATGGAATTAGTACTTAAACAGAAGTGTAAATATGCAGCTACTTCAATCAAACAAAAGTGTAAATATGCAACTACTTCAATCAAACAAAAGATGAAATATTGATCATGAAATCATTGTCTCTGCTACTTGTCTAAATACGGAAATAAAAGTTAAGCTATTGCACTCAAACAAATCAAAAACTGCAAACTAATAAAAGTAAAATCAAATCACATCATTAATAGTTCGATTCCTCGCCAGGTAGTCTAAGCTATGGCTTTCGGAGATAATCGTCAATGATATGAGCAAGTTGATATCTAATTGAAGGAAAGTAAAACTAAAATCAAATCACATCATTCATAGTTCAATTCCTCTCCAGGTAGTCTAAGCTATGGCTTTCGGAGATAATCGTCAATGATATGAGCAAGTTGATATCTAATTGCAGGAAAGTAAAACTAAAATCAAATCACATCATTCATAGTTCGATTCCTTGCCAGATAGTCTAAGCTATGGCTTTTGGAGATAATCGTCAACAATATGAGCAAGTTGATATCTAAACTAACTAACAAAGCAAATGAATAAGACTGAAATCAAAGCATAACTGAAATTGAAAAGCTAAAAAAATAAAGTCAGTAGAGAGGCAAATCTCATGTCACTATTTGATGCAAAAACATGTAAAGAAAAACTAATCTATAATCAACTGGTTGAACACACTTACATGAATTAAAATTGCATGAATGGAAAATCTAATCTATCAAACTTCAAAGAAATCAAATGACATACATGAATGAAATCAAAGCAAAATTACAGAATGAAATCTACTCTACCTTACATTCTAATGTGATCCATGACATCTACTTCACATCTCCTTCCATGTTGAGAACATCAAAGCTTTATTCAAATTCTTCAAAATTACAAATTACAAGAAAGCTCTCCAAAGCTTTCAAAAGCCATCAAGGAAGAACTACAAACTCCAAGCTAAACTAAGACTCACAAGCTAAGCTCTAAACTCTAAGCTCTAAGCTCTCAGCTAACAAGCTAACAAATGAAGGAGAGAGATCTCCTATTTAAAAAAAAAGATGAGAAGCCATCTCATTAATGAGAGTCCATGAATTTCTCCCTCTACCTCTAGAGTCCTAATCAAAATAGGAACTGATAAGACACATGTTTTCTTATAGTTACAATACAATTAGGAGATGTGACACATATCCTCATGATCCCATGATTCTTTCCACTCAAATTCGAATTTGGCCTTAGAGTGCCACATAAAGGTCTTTTATAAGTCTCATTTTAACCTACACATGTCAACAATCTCAACCCACTTGTTATGTATAGGCATATGCACATTATTTTCTAATTTTTAACTGTATAAGACTAAGAATTAATAAAGTTTGGAAAAACATAAATGTGGCCCAATGATAATGAAAGTGGGATGAATGTAGTGACATAGTAGTGAAATGGAGGTGATATAATAGACATAATAGTGAAAATGTAATGGAAATGAATAACATTTTCAAGACCCAACAATGTCTAGTCAATTTAACGTCTTAAATTGCTCTACATAAATTATCAATCCGGGTATCGTAAACTAATGAAGTGTGGTGCACCATATGTGCTTAGTTAACATTTTTCTTACTTTGTTGTTTTATAGATTTTATTTTGTTTTGGGGTTTTGTTCTTATTGATCTCCTAAAGTGTCTAATGCAAATGGAAATCCTATTCTAAGGTCTTAAGAATACTTTTAAAGTTCAAGTATGGATGTAGATTTTAAGACAAGGTTTATGTCCCTAATGGTAATTTCCAAAACTTAGCACTTCAAAAGATCTCAAAACATGTTATTGATGAAATTAGTACTTAAACAAGAATAGAAATGTCCTGATATTCAAATCAAACAAATAATGAAATATTGATCATGAAATCATTATCTCTGCTACTGTCTAAAAACAAAAAAATGAATTAAGCTACTGCACTCAAACAAATCAAAATTTGAAATCTAATAAAAGTAAAATCAATTCACATCATTCATAGTTCAATAGCTCGCCAGGTAATATAAGCTATGGCTTTCGGAGATATCATCAATGATATGAGCAAGTTGATATCTAATTACAGAAAAGTAAAACTAAAATCAAATCACATCATTCATAGTCTGATACCTCGCCAGGTAGTCTAAGCTATGGATTTCGGAGATAACGTCAATGATATGAGCAAGTTGATATCTAATTGCAGAAAAGTAAAACTAAAGTCAAATCACATCATTCATAGTTCGATACCTCGCCAAGTAGTCTAAGATATGGCTTTCGGAGATACCGTCAATGATATGACCAAGTTGATATCTAATTGCAGAAAAGTAAAACTAAAATCAAATCACATCATTCATAGTCTGATACCTCGCCAGGTAGTCTAAGCTATGGCTTTTGGAGATAACGTCAATGATATGAGAAATCTGATATCTAAAATAACTACTAAAGCAAGTGAATAAGACTGGAATGAAAGCATAACTAAAATTAAAAAGCTAAAAAAAACAAAGTTAGCAGAGAGGCAAATCTCATGTCACTATTTGATGCAAAAATATGTAAAGAAAAACTAATCTACAATCAACTGGTTGAACACACTTGTATGAATTAAAATTGCATGAATGGAAAATCTAATCTATCAAGCTTGAAAGCAATAAAATGACATAATGAAATCAAAGTAAAATTACAAAATAAAATATATTCTACTTTACATTCTAATGTGTTCCATGACATCTACTTCACATATCCTTCCATGTTGAGAACATCAAAGCTTTATTCAAATTCTTCACAATTACAAAGTACAACAAAGCTCTTCAAAGATTTTAAAAGCCATCAAGGAAGAACTACAAACTCCAAGCTAAGCTAAGCTCTAAGCGAACAAATGAAGGAGAAAGATCTCCTATTTATACAAAAAGATGAGAAGTCATCTCATTAATGAGAATCCATGAATCTCTCCCTCTACCTCTAGAGTCCTAATCAAAATAGGAACTGATAAGACACATGTCTTCTTAGAGTTTCAATACAATTAGGAGATGTGACACATATCTTCATGATTCCATGATTCTTTCCACTTAAATTCGAATTTGGCCTTAGAGTGTCACATAAGAGTCTTCTAGAAGCCTCCTTTCAACCTACACATGTCAACAATCTCAACCCACTTGTTAGGTATAAGCATATGCACATTATTTCCTAATTTTTAACCACAATTTCACTTAAAAGGCTTAGAATTAATAAAGATTGGAAAAACATAAATGTGGCCCAATGATAATGAAAGTGGGATGAATGTGGTGACATAGTAGTGAAATGGAGGTGATATAATGGACATAATAGTGAAAGTGTAATGGAAATGAATGACATTTTCAAGACTCAACATACCCCCCAACTGAAGCTATTGCATGTCCTCATGCAATATATATTACATTAACTCTTTTGATCCTTGAGCTTTGGCTTAACTTTGCATGATATCATTTGATAACTTCATATTTCTGCAAAGTGTTTTACTTGAGTTGCAACATGGTTGGTTCTTGTGTTACAACCATTTTTTTTTTGTTGCCTCCTATTTTGATCTTTGAACTTTGCATAATGATATTTTGATTATTGTTGCAAAGTATATCTTTATTGGATTGCATGATGGTTGGTTCTTGTGTGACAACCATGCTTTTGTTTGTATCCAATTTATCCTTTAAGCACTTTTTTGAAAAGCCATTGTATGCTCATAATAACAATGTAATAGTTAATATATGTTGGAAGTATGTGGGCTCCTGAGTATAATATGGACATGGCAAGATATGAAGATGAATGTATTCCCCCCCAACTGATGGTATTGACAATTTTATGAAATGAGGAAGAGAAATGTTTTTTTAACAATTATCACTCTAGCTTTTTATGGAATTCTATAGTCGAAAGTTAGAAAATGACGTACCTTAACTTACCCTTTGGAATGGATGAGTTGCATGTGTGGTGGCTGCAAAATTCTGATCATATTCTTCTTCAAGTGGCTGAACAAGAGGATTCATGGATAAAGAGATAATATGACTTTTTATTTCTGCTACTAAAACTTGCTGAATCTGCTCCAAAATGCTGAAAATAATAGTCTTCATGTCTTCAAAACTCATTGGCACAATTCCTACTATGTGAAAAGATGTTCTAATGTCGAACATAGTAGGAAATTATTGACTTAGTGGCCATTAATGGATGCCAATAGTCGACACGAGAACTCTCACCATTAATGACAATGAGAATCAAGATGCCCAAACACATCTTGCTAGGTATGAATGATTTTGCCAATGTCAAGTCACCTAGAAAATCCGACGAACAAGGAACATTAATGTATTTACATTTTTTTTCAGCATGAGAATTTGCCATTAAGGCATGCAAGCCTCAAGGTTCTTTTACAAATAACTTAGACTGAAAGGACTATGGACTAAATAATTTGCATTGAAGCAGGGCTTATTTGCGAAATGAAAATGACAAGAAATGGAAAACGAAAATGGAAGATGGCAATGGAGAGTAGAAATTTCAATGGGAAATAAGCATGTGAATGGGCCTCTTGCTTTTATTTGTGATTTATGAATAGACAAAAAGAGATGGAAAGTGTATGTGAATGTAAATGGAAAATATGGAGTGATATGAGGTGAATGGTTTATTATGAAGTATGGATGTGATGGAGACAATAGTATCTGAAAGTTTTTCAAGTGTTTGGATCTGATTTTGCATCAGCATATTTGCTCTTTGTTGTTGATCGTCCTCTTATGAAACAAATTGGTCTCTTAGAGAGACACCATTCTCTTGTAGTCATTTGTCTTTCCTCCTGGAACCTGCAAAAAAACTAATACTTCTTCTGCAATGGAATGTAAGATTATTAAAGGAGAGAGATGGCCAATCTCTCTAGTTATGATATTTACACATAAAACTAAGAATTTGGTATTAATGAAACAAGTTCTCAAAGAAAAAATCAAAAGAATTTATACATTCTTTGGAATTGGTGCCCCAAGTTGAATGTTGCTTCTTTTCAGCAATTTATTTCATTATTTACCATTTCAAACTCTAATGATGGATTTCTCATTGTGTAGATCTTGTTGAGATCTTTCCAATGACACTTGAATCATCAAAATCTGATTTCGTATGAGAAAGTTAAGCTGACTTGAACAATGAGCTTTTTCAGCTATGGAATTGGAGAACAACTGCGGAATTGGAGAACAGCTACAGAATTGGACTTTAGCTTCAGAATGTGCATGGTTTTTGTAGCTAAAAATATTGAATAAAAATTTAGTCATTCATCTTTCATCATCAGTCCAAAATTAATCAATACCTTCAGAAAAGTGAGCAAATAACTTATTCATTTCATTGATTCAAATTTTTTTCTTTTTTTTTTCTTGAGATGCGGTGACTTAGTGTGGCGACTTAGTGATAACACACAACTTGACTTCCCTTTGATTGGGTCTTTTTCATCGAATTGGATCAAATGAATAGGACACCATCCATGTACTAACATTTTCCCAGCTACCCATGTGGCTCATTTCGTCTCTTGACACCTATAACCTATAGAAGTAATAAAATGGCTACGGAATTGCCAGTTAGCTGCGGAATTAGGCTGCTTTCCACAGCTAAAAGATAGTCAACCATCTGTTTTCTGATTTAAGTTATTGGACAAGAGATTTTATGCAGGCAAGTAATAGGGAGAGAGAGACTAAGATCACAACTGGTGCACAAGACCAATTATTCATGATTTTTTTTATTTTTTTTTGTTCACTGTTTGCCTGAAAAAATAAAAACTTTGAAATATGAAGCAAAACAGTTTTAATGATGGAAATATATCAGAGTACCAAATCTTGTACTGTTCATATTTTTTTTTAGTATTTGTCACCAACAATTCCTATGCATGTTGTAACAGAAACACCTAAGTCAATCTTAAAATAATTGGGAAGTTTAACATGCATGTGGACTACCTACTCGACTCTACATATTTGAGAAATGGGTCATTCAGAAGTGCTGCAGCAGAAGACCTTGCCAATGCAACTGTCATACATTTTCAATAACTTGCCTTATTTCTTGACTTATAACCTTTTCCACTGCCGCAGGCCTTAGACTAGAACTCACCTTCTTATAAATTTGAACAACGCTATCGCACTCACTGTAAGGAATCTTCAAAGTAACCATCTTCAGCAAGCATATGCCAAAGGAATAAACATCAACAAGCTATAATCCTCTTCATATAATTCTGGTGCCGTATTTGATCATCTTACTGTTAAATAGGAATTAGTGGAACAGGATTGGATGGGTGGCGGAAGACGTGTTTCCTCAAACAACCAAAGTGTGTCGTGTTTAGACTGTTCTTTGTTCATCTAATAGAAATCATTTTTTCTTACACATTCAGAGACACGGTGGATGACCTGGAAGCCAAGGAAATCGGATCTTGGCAGATTTCTTAAAGAAATCGGAATATGGTCGCAACTGTTCAGAAAAACAACTGTTTTCCTCACGCGGCATGCAAAAAGAGGCTTCAGAGAACCGAGAAATTATCTTAAACCACAACGAATTTCTTAAAACCATCTACGGGTTATCTAATTGACCCTACTTCCTAAAAAATCCATGTTTTATTTTTTCCAAATTCGCCTCCGTTTGGCCAAATCGTGCTCTCAAAGTTTGACGTTTTTCTCTGTTTTACGTTTTCCTAAATTGCTACATTCGGCTGTGAAATTTCGAACCACAGGTAAGACAATACGCCTGTGTTTGATAGTGGTTGTGTACACACTATTGATCCTTATTGGAAATCTATGTGAGAGACAAGAAATTTCCAATCCAACCAAAGGAAAGGCACACTAATGGAGAACGCACTATTGGAAGAGTCGCGAAGCCATTTCATAAAGAAGAGTGGGGAATCGCTGAACAAAACCACGACTGAGAGACTATGAATGTTTGTAATGTTGAATTGACGTCGTTGGATTGGGAACAATTGACATGTTGAAGCCGAAATTGAGGATAAGCATCAATTCGTCGTCGCTGCATGTCACAATTCATTTTCTTGGCTCTTTCTTTTACAGTTTCAATCCTTAATTTATTGTTTATACTCCAAGTGCAATCCCTTGTTATACTTCATTTCGTTTTCCAAAAAGAAAACTTTTATGCTCTTAGCCCTACGTGGTTTTCATGGAGTTGGTTTTCTTTTTTCTTCTTTTTTTTCATTTTTTTTTTTATTTTGTTAATAAATTACATATGTTATATTCCAAAATTATTAAAATATACATATATTTTTTAACTAAACAAAATAATAAATTTTATTATATTCTTTTTGTATTTTTATTTAAAATGTTTTGTTAATAAAATTATATGTTATTACTTTCAAAAATTAAAAATATAAATATACATTTCATTAAACAAAGCAATGATTTTTTTTTTGAATCAAATGAAATGATGAAGATTATTTTGTCTTATTTTTCTCTTTTTTTCTTCTTTTTTTTTTTTACATAACAATTCTTTTTCTGATCTTCCAGTTCACACAAAGTGTAGGAGGAAAGCATACTCAAGAATTATTAAAAAAAAAAATAATTACATAACAATCCTTTTTTCTGATCCTCCAGATCACACAAAGTGCAAGAGGAGAGCATACTCAAGAATTATTAAATTTTTTTTAGATGTAAGAAATAAGGTCTCCTAATTACACTTCCTCGGCAACGGCGCCAAAAATGTCTAGTCAATTTAACGTCTTAAATTGCTCTACATAAATTATCAATCCGGGTATCGTAAACTGATGAAGTGTGGTGCACCATATGTGCCTCGTTAACATTTTTCTTATTTCGTTGTTTTATAGATTTTATATTGTTTTAGGGTTTTGTTCTTTTTGATCTCCTAAAGTGTCTAATGCAAATGAAAATTCTATTCTAAGGTCTTACGAATACTTTTAAAGGTCAAATATGGATGTAGATTTCAAGACAAAGTTTATTTCCCTAATGGTAACTTCCAAAACTTAGCACTTCAAAAGATCTCAAAACATGTTATTGATGAAATTAGTACCTAAACAAGAATGGAAATGTGTTGCTATTCAAATCAAACAAATAATGAACTACTGATCATGAAACCATTATCTCTGTTGTTGTCTAAATATAGAAAAATGAATTAAGCTACTGCACTTAAACAAATCAAAAATTGCAATCTAAATTCTAATAAAAGTAAAATCAATTCACATTATTCATAGTTTGATAGCTCGACAGGTAGTATAAGCTATGGCTTTCAGAGATATCGTCAATGATATGAGCAAGTTGATATCTAATTGCAGAAAACTAAAACTAAAATCAAATCACATCATTCATAGTCTGATACCTCGCCAGGTAGTCTAAGATATGGCTTTCGGAGATAACGTCAATGATATGAGCAAGTTGATATCTAATTGCAGAAAAGTAAAACTAAAATCAAATGACATCATTCATAGTCTGATACCTCGCCAGGTAGTCTAAGCTATGGCTTTCGGAGATACCGTTAATGATATGAGCAAGTTGATATCTAATTGCAGAAAATTAAAACTAAAATCAAATCACATCATTCATAGTTCGATACCTCGCCAAGTAGTCTAAGCTATGGCTTTCGGAGATAACGTCAATGATATGAGCAATCGGATATCTAAACTAACTACTAAAGCAAGTGAATAAGACTAGAATCAAAGAATAACTGGAATTAAAAAGCTACAAAAAAGCGAAGTCAGCAGAGAGGCAAATCTCATGTCATTATTTGATGCAAAAATATGTAAAGAAAAACTAATCTACAATCAACTGGTTGAACACACTTGCATGAATGGAAAATCTAATCTATCAAGCTTGAAAGCAATAAAATGACATAATGAAATCAAAGTAAAATTACAAAATAAAATCTACTCTACCTTACATTCTAATGTGCTCCATGACATCTACTTCACATCTCCTTCCATGTTGAGAACATCAAAGCTTTATTCAAATTCTTCAAAATTACAAAGTACAACAAAGCTCTCCAAATCTTTCAAAAGCCGTCAAGAAAGAATTACAAACTCCAAGCTAAGCTAAGCTCTAAACTCTAAGCTCTAAGCTAACAAATGAAGGAGAGAGATCTCCTATTTATACAAAAAGATGAGAAGCCATCTCATTAATGAGAGTCCATGAATCTCTCCCTCTACCTCTAGAGTCCTAATCAAAATAGGAGCTGATAAGACACATGTCTTTTTAGAGTTACAATACAATTAGGAGATGTGACGCATATCCTCATGATCCCATGATTCTTTCCACTCAAATTCAAATTTGGCCTTAGAGTGCCACATAAGGATCTTCTAAAACCTCCTTTTAACCTACACATGTCAACAATCTCAACCCACTTGTTAGGTATAAGCATATGCACATTATTTTCTAATTTTTAACCACAAATTCACTTAAAAGGCTTAGAATTAATAAAGTTTGGAAAAACATAAATGTGGCCCAATGATAATGAAAGTGGGATGAATGTGGTGACATAGTAGTGAAATGGAGGTGATATAATGGACATAATAGTGAAAGTGTAATGGAAATGAATGACATTTTCAAGACCCAACTGGGGACCATTCCCCTCCAATAAAATCAGGACCAGTGATATTCTACATCTCATTCATTCTAACTTATGTGGACCCATGTCAGTGCACTTGCTTGGTGGATACCTCTATTATATAATATTTATTGATGAATTCTCTAAGAAAACATGGATATTATATTTGAAGCATAAGGACAAAGAATTTAACATGTTCAAGGAAGAGAATCAAAGTTTTCAAGTTTGATAATGGTGGAGAATATACCTCAAATGAGTTTGTTGAATTTTGCAAGGAGGTTGGAATCAAGAAAGAGACTATTGTACCATATAATCCTATGCATAATGGTGTGGTTGAAAGAAAGAACAAAAATATCATGGAATCTTCCTGAGCCATGTTGCATGAAAAAAAGTTGTTGAAGTTCCTTTAGGAAGAAGTCACAAATATAGCAGTCTATGTTCA
Source organism: Pinus taeda (assembly GCA_000404065.3). Lineage (NCBI taxonomy): Eukaryota > Viridiplantae > Streptophyta > Pinopsida > Pinales > Pinaceae > Pinus > Pinus taeda. The sequence continues at coordinate 223,913 of APFE031718517.1, read as the reverse complement.
AAACAGGGTTCATCATCAAGCCCTAGGTGACAAAACCCCCGAAGAAGTATTCACAGGTGTGAAGCATGATGTTACATACCTTAGGATATTTGGTTGCCTCATGTACTTTCATGTATCAAAGGATAAGAGGAACAAGCTGGAAGTCACTTGAAAGAAAGGTGCGTTTGTTGGATATTATGAAAATTCTAAAGCCTTTAGGATATGTATATTTGATCAAAGGAAAATCAAGTTTAGCATGGAATTAACCTTTGACGAAGATGTTTACCTTAGAAAATCAATGGACCTTCCTCCACCTCCTTCTGTTAAGAAAAATAATGATGACATGGACCTACTAGAAGGTCCCTCTATGTTGAAATCAGAGAGGTATATTGTTGGTGATCCCATGGAGCCTATGGACCCCTTAGATCCTCCTCCATGTTATCCCCCTTCCAAGAAGAGACCCCTTTGAATTCATGATACATTACAGGATGTTGAAATACATGTCAATGGCAAAGGAAATTTTAGCGAAAGCAAGAAGCCATGCTGGTACTAGGGATACGTTGTGGCTATGAGCACTAGCATCGAGTCTGAGCCTCCCACTTTTGAAAAAGCAATGAAAGAGGAGGTTTGGAAGGATGCAATGGCCAAAGAGTATGAGTCTATCATGAAGAATGATGTGTTGTATGTTGTTCTAAGAACCAAAGGAGGTCTGACGTGACTTCAAAGTGGCTATACAATATTAAGCATGGATTTAATGGGAGTATTGATAAATATAAGGAAAGGTTCATCACTATAGGTTTCTCACAGATTTAGGGAGAACAATATGATGACATATTTGCACCAGTTTCTTGATACATTGTTATTTGCTCTATTGTTTCCCTTGCTGCAAGTCAAGGATGGACCCCTTACCAAATGGATGTAAATATTGCTTTTCTTCATGGCATACTCTAAGAATGGGTATATGTTTAGCATCCTTAAGGATTTTAAGTCCAAGACAGGAAGACTCATGTATGCAGGTTCAAGAAAGCACTATACGATTTGAAGAAAGCCCCCAAAGCTTGGTATGCCACATTGATAGTTACCTAGTGAAGCTTGTTTTCATGAAAAGAAATGTGGACCCAAACCTCTACTTCAAAGTGGTCCGAGATATGCCTTTGATTTTGGTTTTATATGTTGATGATTTATTATTGATAGGTAGTGAGCCTCTAATGCTCAAGTATAAGAGAGAGCTTACCTCTAAGCTTGAAATGAAAGATCTTGGTTTGATGCATTACTTCTTGGGATTAGAAGTGCAGTAAAAGCCTAGAGATATTTCCTTTCTCAAGGAAAATAGGTTTTGAAATTTTTGGAAAGATTCAGGATGGTAGAATGCAAGTCCTTGGCCAAAACAATGGAAATGAATTTCAAGAATTTATATGGAGACGTTGATGGTCCTTACTTGGAAAATCCCTCTGAGTATCAATACTTGATTGGGGAGTTGATGTTCCTTGTGAACACCCATCTAGACATATGTTTTGCAATCAACACTTTGAGTCAATTCACAACAGAGCATCTTCATGCACACTGGGTTGTTGCCAAGCACGTGCTAAGATATTTGTATGGGATGATCAACCTTGGTCTGAGATGTATTGTTGGAGATGTACAGCTACATGGATATATTTATGTTTACTGGGTTGGAAATGTTGTTGATAGGAAAATCACTTTGAGATGTTGTTTTAGTCTTGGATCTTCCATGATATCTTGGATGAGTAGGAAGTAGAATTTTGTTGCCCTTAGTACCTCTCGAGGTTGAGTATATTGCTGCCAGCATGGCAAGTTTTGAGGTTGTATGGTTGAGGAAGCTCTTTGGAGAATTGATTGAGAACTTCATGGATATGATGGTGATATATTGTGACAATAAGAGTGGGATATTATTAGCAAAGAATCATGTGTTTCATTACAAGTCCAAGCATGTTGATATCAGGTATAATTATATATGATACATGGTGTAGGGAGGAGTCATAAGACTCCATCATATTTCTAATGATGAGTAGTTAGCAAACATACTCACCAAGGATTTATCGAAAGGGAAGTTCGTGGTCTAAAGAGAGTAGCTTGGACTAATGGATGTGACCCTCCTAGGTAAGGGTCTCGACTAATCAAGGACACTGAGTTATGCTCTTCCCTCCTATCTAAGCTCCCAAGGAGAGCAATTGAGCCAAAGAGTTCCTAGGGTTGAGGGAACTTTGGACAATAGGATATTGGTGATCCTTACCACATGGTAAGTATCATCCTCCCTATTGTCATCTTTGGGACTTAACAGAGTATACCTCAGTTGGCATCCTACCCACAAGTTGGGCTTGATGGGATTGCCGCCCTTCTGGCTAGTGGGTGAGGAGACTTGGGATATTGGGATAGTTGTGATACTCACCATTTATGGTAAGTAGTAACCTACCCAAGTGAGAGGATGCATGTGTTCTACCATTGACTCTTGAGGGTCAAGTTGAGAGATCAACATGCAATAAGATAATTGTGATCCTTACCTCATGGTAAGTAGTATCCTGCCTGTTGTCCTTGGATAGAGCGTGGTAGTTTGAGCTCCCCTATGATATCAGTACCTTCTTTATATTAGAGAGTGTTCAATATATGAGTAGATATGAGAAGAGATGAGACATGACTTGATTCTATGATGGTGATGACGAGAATACTGAGATGAGATTCATGTTGCAGTCAAAAATTTCTCCCTAGCTGAGAGGAAGTGTTAATTTGGTAGCTCCGGGACAAATTCCCTCCTTTGGACAACCTTCCTCATCAAGAAATACCCCTCCTAGCCCTTGGAATAATTTAATTTGGTCAAGGAAAATTATTATTTTTAATGGAAAACCCACAAGTACATAAAAGTGTGAGTCGACCTAAAGGACAAATTTGGTCTCCAAAGAAGCATATCAATAGACATCAAGGCAACCTCATTTGGACATCACATCAAAACATCTTCTCTTCTCTCTCCTCTCATGATTGGTTTGTACAGGTCTACAATCAAGGAAGTCGAGCTCACATGTTCAAAGGGAAGGAGGCAATCTGAAATTTATGCATTGACTTTCTCCTTGGAGACTTTGACCAATTGTGATCAATTTTGACTTGGCATTTTGACACATTTTGACTTGGAAATTTGTTATCTTGGGAGGTTGAGTTTTTCTGTGTAGGAACAAAAATTTTCAAGGCATTTTGACCCACGCTGACTGCAGATATGAAACTAGGGTTTCAATAGAATTTGACTTTAACGTTATCCGAGTTTGGAGGATTGTTTTGGGATTGTTTTGACTGCACTTTGACCAACATTCAAGGACGCACTTTTTGACTGTTGACCTAGCTCTTGTGGAGGACTATTTTCCAATGACCATTAACCATTTGGGACTATTTCATTTGTTGTTGACTCTGAACATAATTTCATATTTAACTTGTGACCAAATTTGACTATTGGGCTCATCCTTTGGATATTGATTGGTTGGCTTTGTTGGATATTTAAAGGTTTGACTTTGACTCTTGGTTGATGAATTGGAACATTGTAATCTCTTTTTTGAATATTTGATGACAATTTAATACAAGAAGAATTTGAATAATGAACATAAATATGTGATTTTGTCCCCATGGATGAGGAAATATAGCAGATATGCTTAAAGTTGTGATAATTATTATTCATTGGGGGAGGTAGTATTTTTTTTCCTTGAAGCGCTAGAGTGGGTTGGAACAATAAATACCTCTAACGGTTATTATAGTGTAGGAGTGGCAACTAGAGTAGTCAAGGGATTCATCTTAAATGGTGAGGTACTAGGGACATCCTAAGAGTGGATCACAATGCTTGTGGATTGTTCAACTGACTCAAGATTAGATATGCATGGAACACGAGTCACTCCTCAAACATGAAATGAAATGATATAGGTGAGGTGATCATCTGCCCCACACAATGCACAAGTAAAATTATGACGTGCATTTATAGAAGTGGACATGTAGTAAATTTAGATCAATCCTAAAGAATGTCTAAAGTGGGTGCAGTCGTGACTTTTGGTGTAAACATTGTTGCTTGAAAAACAACAACCAACAATCCCAATATTAAGGGAGACCATAACAATGGTGAGTATAATGGCCATGTGTAGCGAAAATGGTCCAATGTTGGTTAGTGCATAAATTTTTGTTATGCATAGGAATAGATGATCCTGATGTAACTCCATTAGTGGATAGAGTGGGAAGCATGGTGGTGCCTATGGAGTGTGAAGTAAACACTTCAACAATGGAAGGGAAAGATATAGATTGGTAGGGATGGCCCTATATGTTACAAAGGGAGAAAATATAAATAACCTTGGGAGTATTCAAGTTTTTGGATTCAAATTTATTCTTCTACTTGCCCCCAGTCTATCTCTTGGGCTAAGAGTTTACTTAGTGATTGTCCCTATGTAAGTTGTTGGTCTATACCAAAATTTTGAGTAGTGGGAATAGGATTGGTTTTGCATAGAAATTTAAGACTTGGATTGTATTATTATATTTTTTTCATCCATATTGATTCTTTTAGAGTGGAAGAAGTGGAGGCATCAACACATAGGACCATTTTTACTAGTGGAAATCCATTTTGGAAAATTGGGGTCTGAAACCTTTTGGGAGAAAATTGAAGCATCAAACAAACTTTTTGGGGAATAAACTTTATTGCTTTAGCATGCAACATTTTTTCTACTCTACACATAGATATATTTCCAATTGATCAATAATTGCCTCAACGAGAGTCTGTATGCAAAAGTTATGCCACTCAGAAGTTGACATTCTTGTTTTGACCACCATAATTCATGGAAAAGGGGTTAGCCACATGATCATGATGAATAATACTCTAGAAGGTTCCATATTTCAACTCTATTTAAGAGTTGGAGTCAAACATAACCACTAGTAGGCTATCAGGTTCTGTTATAACTGGGACACTAAGAGGAAAAGGGGTTCCATTCCTTTTGAGTGCATCTTGTTCCATAGACGAGCATAGTAGCTGATAGGGATAGGGAAAGAGTACATAGAGAATGTTTGTAAATTGTAGTAGTCCATGTGCCACATGACTTACTTCTCTTCCCTTGCATCCATTTTCTATTTAGAGATAGAAATCAAAGTGACAATGATGTTGTAATAAAAAAGAGTTTCAATGACCTCGATGTCAAAGGGTCAATACATTTTGGTAGAGTTCAATGGGTTGAAAGGGGTGAATTTCATATATGCACAAGGTAATGGAAGAGGTAATGAATTTAGGGAACCCTACATTATACTATACGTGTTTAGACATGATGCATCTAAATGCACCTTCATATATGATGCAATTTTGAATAGTAATGTTGTGAATAGTCGTGATAATCTAGAAAGCAACTAACAATGTGTTGGCAGGCAAACAAATTCTAGCTTGCAATGTGGAGATACCACCCAATCGGGGCCCCAATTAGACCTTTACTCATTTGGTGTGGTGGCATTCACTAGTATTTGGCCTGATTTTCATGTACTAAACTAATCTAATCTAATTGTGTTACTAGTTAATATTATTGCTACTATTTGTTAAACTTATTTATAAGTACTTATCTAATATCTATCTAAGCTTTTCTCCTATTTTTTTGTGTTTTATGGACTTCTTGTGACTGAGAAAGTGGAGGGAGGGAACTACCCAAATGCAAGTTTCTTAAGAAATTGTATTTTTTGAAAATAACAATTCTTTCAACTAATATGTAGGCTCATCTAGGCCACCTAGTAACACTTTACTCCAATGCAAGAGCAAGGAAGGTAAAATGGATTGTGTTTATGTTTATTTTGTGTTATATTCCAAAATAGTAATTGTGGATATTAAATCCTATTTTAAATAAATCTAAAATAACTAATTAATGTCACCACTAATAATCTATAACTCAATCTAATAGAATGAATGTTAGACATAATGATAATCAATTAAAAACACATATATAATCTTAATTTAAATCAATTAATGAGCACATAATAATTATTTTAATTATAGAATTAAAATGAGTATTCTAACATTCATAAATTAGGAAACGAATCATTAAATCTAGATCTTGTATTCAACTCAAATCACAAATGCATATAGAACTATATATAACATGCATGATGGTTGAAGAAAAAAAAACTTTTTGGAAAAGATCCTGAGGTCTTCCAAATTGATTAAAAATAGTTGATAAATAATACGAGCCTTAATTTAATACAAATTCATCTCACCAATCTTTTCTTCATCAAAGGAGGTCGTATATAAGTAGAATAAAACTTAGTAGAAAATAGTGTTCATGATTCTAATAAAACAAAATATCTCTATCAGTAGTAAATATATCGCATAGATGTGATCAAATTTCTAAATTAAAATCTCAGATGTAAAAGTTGTTATAGGGATTACTCGAATTGGCTGCTAGTTGGACCTTCTCCAACAAAATTCAATTCGCTTCCAAATTTCATGGGATTTGTCTTGATCTTATATAATATCTCATATCTCTACATAGACAAGTTTAACATGGATTAGAAGTCGTGAGGGTTAGCTCAAGTGGTCTAGAGTAAGATGTGAAGTTCTTTGATATTGTTGCTAGTTGTTGTTGATCACGGGTTTGATTCTCTCTGATTCCCTTGGTGCAAGAATCCATAATCTAGGTCGACAATTTACCCAAGTTACCATCCATGAAATGCAGGGAAGTACTATGGGGTTTCCTATGCTTTCATTTGAAGTTTTAAAAAAAATGAATCAGAACTCAGAAGATTAAGAAAATCATGCAACAAATGAAAATATAAGAAAATTTATTTAAAACTAAATCACGATTAAACTTGGACTAATTACTCTTTTCCCTACGTTTCGATGATAGAATCTAGGTATCTGGGGTCTGGTGAATGAAACGGGTAAAGCTTCCCAAGGGAGGCCAAATGTCGGATGGTGGATTAAAATAGGAAATCCAGTCATCTAGGTCATGGAGGTGGTAAAGCTAGTTTAGGGTAATTCGGGACTGGATAGATGCATATCTGGATATCTGGGAGGGAGACAATCCATAGTAGTGCATGTTTATTACTGTTCGAGATGGGTGGATTTGGGGCGGACTCAAAGCATATTCAAATTAAGCATAATACAATAACGGGTCCAAATTTTAGTGAAAAATGAGAATAGGGGCAATCTTCCCAACTGAGCATCTAGGGAAGTAAGTGAACACTGCCTTGATGAACATGGCAGATTCCAGATGGGGCAGATCAACCATTGTTGGCCTTTAATTAAAACGTGAAACTTTACAAACATTATAAGGTTTTTAAAGAGAAATGGGTAACTTAGGACAACGATGAAAAGAAAATGAAATTCTCATACTATACATAAGACAATAAGTAGCTAAAAAGAAATCAAATAGGGTCCCCATTTATTTTTTGAATAAATGGAGGAGTTGTTGTATGCAAAACAAGAAATGGTGACATACTGGGAAGAACCTGGTATCTCAAATAAAGGATACTAATTAATGTTAAATATTAATTAATAATTTCAAAAATATTATAAGTATCGACCGGAATGTATGATCTTTTAAAATATAAGTCTATCATTAGGAGTACTAATACTTTGTCCAATATTTATCCAAGCTCCATCTTGATTATTATTTTACTTTAAACTGATCTTGAATTTGAGGTTTTAAGTCTGGACCTTAATATCAGCAGGATATATTGTAACCATTTGTTCCTCATCTCTCTTTAACCTACCATTACTTCACTACCCATGCGCACCCATAGAGTGGAATAAGGTGCATGTTGAGGGTGTTGGAAATCCTTCAACCAAAAAGGGTATCCCTAATGTGAAGTCCCAATTAGACCTCACACCGTTTGGAATAGGAGCCCCATCAGGAGTATCATCCTGGTTGCGATATATTCTTATATATTTTCCTTGGATTTAGTTGTCAGCAAGAGAGAGAAGCGTGTATGTGCCTTTGTGAAAAGTAAGTGCACCTAGAGAATGTTTGATTACAGGTATATCAAGGTTCTTCTACTATAGAGGGAGGAAAGGTGAGCCTCTTAAGAGAGAGGTAATAGTACCACCCTAGTAGAGGCGCACACAAGCAAAAATATAATCACCTAACATCAAGAATAATATTCCACATAGATGTGATGATTGTTACAACCATTACAACACATTTTCAATAAGATAAGAACTAAAATAACCAAAATAGTTCAACTACTTTCGTACAGGTGAAAGAAAACATGAATCATAAACATTTATAGAACAGTCTTACAAATATTCACGATCCATGCATGAAAACTTGTTAGCCATCAAGGTTCAAGTATTAAGTAAAAGTCCAAAGATACATGTATATAACAAACATCAGTAGCTCCAATAGTGGAGAATTGGGGCCACGACTTGCTCCCCAAAAGTACTGACTATATCTCTCTGATGCCTTATGGGAGAAGCTAAAGTGAAAATTCCTTTGCTTGTACAATGAGGTGTATATATAACGAATGGGGTGATCCTTCACCTCCCTTGTGACTCTTGGAATACCCTCATGACTGTTCAACTTCTCTATGACCTTTTTAATTTCTACATGACTTTTCACATTACATGAATGACTCTTGAAATTCCACTTTACATTAAATTTCTCCAATATTGAAGTACATATTCCACAAAATGATGTGGCACATGATAACACATGACATGACATGAAACTGATGACATGGAAATGTCAAACTATTCTTTGTTTTTGCTTTCTTTGTGTCTTCTAAATGATGGATCATGATCTTCCTCTTTGTCCTCCAAATGGCTTAGAGATAAGGAGTATTCAGTGTAACTTGATCTCTAACTATTGTCTCAATTTGATATCCCTTTACTTCCTCTTGATTGATTATTTTGTCTTTGAAATTAATGAAGTGTCTTCTAGAATGGTCTTCTTCTCCATCTCCTTCATCATTGTCTTTTCATAGCTTGACAGAGTACCTACATCTGCAATTCATTAATGACAAGAAGATATCATTCTAATGAACCCCTAGGCTAAGATGTTGCATGATGATACATTGACTGAGTCATAACCGAGTGGCAGGATAAGGAAGAGGTTCAGTGATTGGACAAATTGTGTAACTCAAGTAGTCAATGGTCAGGTCTAAGCCTTGACATTACACAATGCATAGTTTAGGCTAGGTTGAGCAAGTAAACTACGTAGTTTCAGAGTTAAAAGGAGCCATGTTGAGGGATTGAGCATTTCTTATGCTTACTGCGCATTTCTGGAAGGCAGAGGAGGCCATGTGATTATGAAATTGTGTATTTCAGGAGCTCAAGGTTGATTCCTAAGCCTTGAGATTGTGCAATGCGTAGTTCTGGCTAGCAGGTGAGAGAGATTGCATAGTTTTGGAGGTCAGAGGTTGAGCTTTAGTAATGTGATTACGCAGTGCATAGTCTTGGAAGGAAGAGACGGTGAATTGCAAAGTGCCAAGGGACAAGGGAGATGCTTCAGGGCTGATGGTTTGCAATGTGAAATTCAGGTTGTGTAGACTAAGTGGCTTGTTCAAGGAGTTTTCCCATTGTTGGATCAGTGAGATGAAGATGAGAAAAAAAGAGACTCTGAGCATGATCACACACTTATATCAATTAATGACATGATAAGGAAAACTGAGAACATATGAACAACATAAATTCCTCAATGCAACAACTTTGCGGCGACTCTTACCAAGTGCGACATAAAAGATACACTTTCCGACAAAAGTGGCGACACTTGTGTGACAGTGCTTGAAACTTTGTAAATGAGTGTGAAACATGTTTGCATGATAATAAATACTCATCATCACAAGTATTTCCCCTTGAAACAAGCCAACTCCACTTTACGCGACAAGCGACAATTCCCACACCAAAAGACGACACTTGTGATATGACAAGAAAAGCACGAACAACACTTGAAATATGTGAATGACAGTGAAAAAAAGATATTTCAGAGAACATATAACATGAAATAACACTAAATAGAGTGAAATAAAATAAAATCGACATTCAAAAGCATGAAAATAACACTCATGAAAGAAAGGGTGTGCAAAAGTGACAGTTTGCAAAAAACACCAAAATAGAAGTACAAACATAGCTAGAAGTGAGAAATTGTCAATGTCAGTGTGCACTGACTGTCAACATGGATTAAACACACAAGCACTGTCTTAATGGACTGTGTTAGGATTATTTGAGCTTGTGTGAAGGAATGTGCTCATGAATTCATTGCAGACTGAGCATGTGTGAGCAGGTGACATTGACATTTACAATCCAAAAGGGAGCTCAAAGACTTAACAGAGATAGAAGTGACTACAAAAAGGTCAATCACAAGATCCATAGTAGGCTCCAAAATTAAATTGTAGGAAAAAATTTGGAGAGTGTTTGTCACAGCGACAACACTTTGTGACACGCTAGTAGAACTCTAGCTTCTCTGCCTTGGTCAATTGTTTCATGTAGGGTCTAGTTCTCCAGGAAGTATTGATTTGTCGTTCAAATTAATATGGTTTCCCAACTTACCTCATTCATAAACATAGTCCCCTTAATTCCTTTACTTGGTTAAACACAAACACAAGATCAACGATCACACAATGTTTCGAATCAGGAAAGGGCAATGAAGTTCGCAAGTTTTATATTTTTAGAGTATAGTTTTTCATCTTTGGTGTTTCTTTACTACCAACAGGCCTATACAGTACCCCAACCAAGTCACTTCAGGGACACAAACATTGTTCTGCTACCAGCAGGCCTGGACAGTACCCCGACAGAGTTGCTTGCTTCACCTCTCTGCGTAGGAAGCCTTTCTCTTCTTTCACCTTTATTTATTTACTTTATATAGGACTATGCATCGACATTTATTTATTTCAAGGGTGGAACAGGGATCAAAACTTATTGAGAGAAGGATAGGTTGTCCCTTGAAAGAAGCATATATAATACCTCTTATATTGGTTTTCTCGTTTATATTTCCCCTTGTACTTCTCTACTTGATTTGATCATCCTGAAAACACCGAAACATAAAGACTCGAGTGTAGGGATGAGGTTTCCATAATAGATATGGGGATCATGGTTTGACACAAGGTATTCCTTACATGTAGATCATATTTTCCATCAGAACATCATTGGCCAAAAGGTTTAACCAAGACAAGGAAAAAGGACAAAGAGTTAGCCAAATGTTCAGTGTCACAAAGTCCTTTTCCATTTTTCCACACTATTTGTCAAGCCCAAATAGGACACCCTTCATGCAAAGTCTCATTAAACAAACACAAAATACAAAACACAACAAGGAAACAAAACTAGGAGGACAACAAAAGGAGTCTAACTGAAAATATTATGCAAATCCCAAATGAGAAAACACAGGAAAAACTACAGAAAATGAATGCAGGATCAATGTGCAGGTACACTAATATGCAACTATACCTACTCCTAACCTAACCACCTAGAAGGTCAGGATCACGTATAATGAAATTTCCAACGCAGCCACCGTAGTTGTCCCCGACATTCAATCACAAAGATATGATCAATTAAAACTAAGATAAAGCAATGTGCAACAGAAAAGATGAGAGCTTGAATTACTTTCACAACAAATAGGTGGTCTTGCCTGTCGGAAAAAAGATGTGTCACAACCACCAATTCTAACGAGTTCACATTCTTACCTTTTCGATGAAGACCATAGTTAAACAAACCTTGGAAGCTTCTTACGAACTTATCTTCATCTGTACTATACTTCTTAGAAAGCATGAGGAAATATCAAAACTTCTTATTCGAGCTTGCTAGGTAAGATTGCTCCAACCATTCATAAATTGGATCATGAAACTCGAAACACTCCTCTTGAAAATCCTAAAATCTTTGAAAACATGAGTTTTCAATTAAAATAGAATGAATAAGATGAGAATATTGTGAGGGAAAATGGATCTGATCATAGTCAACAGGTATGCCAAGATAATGAGGACCTGACATAGCCATCAATGAGTGTGGAAGTGCCTCAACTGCTTGACAAGTACTCGAATAGTGAGATGTTAAACCATATAGATCAAAGGATGTAAAACAACTGTCATTGGATGTACTTGTGGGAAAATCATAAGTTGAATCACAGTTGTCAGAATCGTGATCAGATAAGCTGATCACATCATTAGATTCCTAGTTTCTAATTAACAATGATAAATCAATTTGAATAGTTTCGTGAATGCTCTATATAATAGAAACGTCTTCCTCGCGTGATGAGTGTAACAAACTATTCTCTTGTAACTGGTTACACATTAATCTAACATCGCAATCGTCGAAAGAAGTGAAAAGGAATGCTAGTATAGCAAACACATGAAACCAGTCGAGGTAAAATGAGTGAAGAAGAATTTGATTCGTCAAATAACCCATGCATTTACTAGTGATCAATAGGATTTAAGGTGCGATGAAGAAAAATATTAGCAATATAACATTCACAAGAAAAACCAGGAGCTGACTATTCTAAAATGCATTTGATAGACATGATTCATTCAGCCAAAGATAGTCGTTGAAACAATCAACTTCATAGTTCCATGCTTCTATGAGAGATACGCACTCTAAACCTGAGTTAAGAGCAAGAGATTTGCATGGAGATGAATCAATTGAAATAGGATCTTGAATCCAATCAAAAAAGGAATCTTGGAAGTTTGAAAGATTATATCCACAATGTAAAACAAATTTCAAGAAGGGATTTACATCAAATGAAACCATGCAGAAATAAGAGTTTTGTGAGGAAAACCACACCTAACTCAGTTCGAGATCTCACTAGAGTTGCAAGATCTTGACATAACCATCGATGGAAGTTGAAGTTCCTCGACTCCCTGACAAGTATCGGAAATTTCAAGGATTGCAAAATCACATTTTGAAGTTTGAACCAGATCATGCATGGTGTAAGGATATTTTCTTTCACTGATTTCAATGGGGTCACTATTAACTGAATGGTAGCCATCTTTGTCACTATTTTGATCAGATTTTACAGCTTTGAAAACCAAATTACTCAAGTCAAAAGATTCTTTTGATTGCAAATCTAGAGATTTATGAATCAGAGAAATTTAATGAGCAAGATGATTTGAAGAGTTGCCTTCATGCAAAACAAGAGATAATACGGGATGGAAAGGATGCCCAATGATCTAATTATTTTCTCTTTCATCATCAACAACCTCACTACCTTGTGTCAATTGAGAAGTAAACTCATCCGATGAGCAACTTGAAGAGTGTGGAATATGTTCATTGCATGTAGACAACGTAAATAGTAGAGCACAAGGGATAGCGAGATGAACAGGTAGTTTCGACAAGAACATCTTCTTTGACCGAATCAGATTGTAGATCCAAATTTGCCAAATTAAAATCTTCATGAGAAACTAAAAGATTGACTTGTGCACTTCGGAATTCGTTATCACTTACGTCAACAAAATTATCACCATCGAAATTATTGTTGCCAAATACTATGAGTCTAAACAAAATGATTTCATTTGATTCGATACTATGATTAACAAATTCAATATCAGCCAAGAATGAGGAAACACCATCTTCACATGGAGGGCTTCGAAAAAGAGAAGAAAGATTGAAATATCCTCATCTTCTTGCTCCTCTACTTGAGAAATATGACTACCTTATATCTTTTAACTGCTCAAATTTGAAAGAGATGTATTAGGCAGATCAAGGGATAAGGGGTCATGAGAAAGAGACAATAGAGGATGATAGGTATCCAAATCATATTCAAGACCAGAGTTATGAGTGTTAATACCCACTTGAGGAATGGAAAATGTAGCATTCACCATATGCTTCATGAGCCATTCCAAGATTTCTTGCATGCGATCTGAGTAATGAAAAGCGAAAGGAGGATGAGAATATGGGTTAGGAATTTGATGTGAAAATTTACCAACTTTATTATCATCGCGAGGAAGCACCCTCATCGGAACTGAAAAAAGAGGAGGAGAAGGAACAAAAGGAATGGAAGATTACTCCTTTGAAATTAGAGGTGTCTCAAGATTTACAAGAGTTGGAGAAGAAGAAACATCAGGTGGTTTTGATTCACCATGCAAAGAGATATGAACCAAACACTCAAACTTTTGTTTCAAGAAATCCCAATTAGTATCTTCTTCAGGAAATTCATAACAAAGGTGAAGGAATCGATTAGATAGATCCTCAATTGATTCATCAAGCCTCATTCTAATCTAATGGTTTCTTTTATAAACATCTTGGTAATCATACCTATCGAATGATAAATGAAGCTCCTCGATGAGATGGTTGAGAGAATGAATGGAAGCAGGTGGTAGAGTGTGACACCATCGGCTAACTCGACCTTGAAGGGTAAGGCAGAAAACAATACAAGCCACACCTTCACAATCAATTTCGTAGTATTCATAAAAATTAAGAAAAAGAGATGCATACGCAGTAATGGATGTATCACCCTAACCATCAAAATTGAATTGAGACAAGTATATTTATCGGGGATTGAAATCTCACTAGGGGATAGGTTAGAAAAAATCCCTAGGAGTATGATTTGAGGATGAGCCATTTATGATAAGAGATTGAAAATGGACTCAACAGGCACATCTTGTCATATGGCCCTCCTTCTAGCGCCATTTGTTGACAATGCTGGAAATTCATCAACTAAGGGGGTCTCCCCTATGTGAAGTCCCAATTAGACCTCACAACATTTGGAATAGGAGCCCCATCTGAAGTATCGATATGGTTTCCATATATTCTGATAGATTTGCCTTGGCTTTAGCTATCAACAAGAGAGATAAGTGTGTATGTGCCTTTTTGAAAATCAAATGTTCCTAGTGAATGTTTAGAGCCAAGTGTATCAAGGTTCTTCTACTTCAAAGGGAGGAAAGATGAGCCTCTTAAGAGAGAGGTAATAGTATCACCCTAGTAGAGGCACACACAAGCGAAAAGAGGATCACCTAACATCAAGAAGAATAGTGCACATAGATACGACGATTGTTACAACCATTACAACACATTTTCAATAAGATAAAGCACTAAAATAACTGAAATAGTTCAACTACTTTAATACAGGTGAAAGAAAACATGAATCATAAACATTCACAGAATAATCTTACAAATATTCACAATCCATGCATGAAAATGTGTTGGCCATCAAGCTTCAAGTATCAATTAAAAGTCATAAGATACATGTATACAAAGAACATCATTAGCTCCAATAGTGGAGCACTGGAGAGATGACTTGCTCCCCAAAAGTACTAACTCTATTTCTTTGTTGCCTTATGGGCGAATACAAGGTGAAATGTCCTTTGCTTACACATTGAGGGTGTATATATAACAAATGTGATGATCCTTCACCTCCCTTGTGACTCTTGGACTTATGATTGTTCGACTTCTCTAAGACCTTTTGACTTTCTACATGAATTTTCACATCACATGAATGACTCTTGGACTTCCACTTTACATTATATTTCTCCAATATTGAATTACATATTCCACAAAATGATGTGGCATATGATGAATCATGACATGACATGACACTAATGACAGAGACTGCATGATGACATGTCAATCTCAATCCATTCTTTGTTGTATCTTTCTTTATGTCTTCTAAAAGATGGATCATGATCTTCTTCTTTTTCCTCCAAATTTATTAGAGATGAGGAGTCTTCAGTGTAACTTGATCTCCAACAGTTGTCTCAATTTGATTTTCCTTTGCTTCCTCTTAATCGATCAACTTGTCTTTGCAACTAATTAAGTGTCTTCTAGCATGGTCTCCTTATCCATCTCCTTCATCATCATCTTAGCATAACTTGATAGAGTACCATCATATGCAATTCACTCATGACAAGACGTTATCAGTCTAATAAACCCCTAGTCTAAGATGTTGCATGTTGATCTACTGACTGAGCTAGAACCGGGTGGCAGGCCAAGGAAGAGGCTTAGTGACTATGCAATTGTGCAGCTTAGGTAGTCAAGGGTCATGTCTGAGCCTTGATACTATGCAATGCACAGTTTAGGATGGGTTGAGCAACTCAACTACACAGTTCTAGAGTTGAAGGAGCCAGGCTAAGGGATTGAGAATTGGTTTTGTTTACTTCCCAATTCGAGAAGGAAGAGGAGGCTAATTGATTGTGAAATTTCATAGTTCAAGAGTTCAAGGCTAAGGCTTGAGCCTTGAGATTGCGCAAGGTGCAGTTCTGGCTAGGAAGGAGAGAGAGATTGTGCATTTTTGGAGGTAAGAGTTTGAGCTTGAGCACTGTGATTGCGTAGTGTGCAGTCTTGGAAGGTAGAGACCGTGCATTACACAATGCCAAGGCACAATGGAGATGCTTGAGATCTAATATTGCGCATTGCATAGTTCAGGTTGGGAAAAATGAGGCTGAGTGGCCCAGTTAGGGAGTTTTCCCAGTTGGACTAAGTGTTGGATTAATGAGATGAAGATGATAAGAAGAGAGACTCTGAGCACTATCACACATTTATATCACTTGAAGACATGATAAGGAATACTCAGAACATATGAACAACATACCTTCCTCAATGAAAAAACTTTGTGACAACTCCTACCAAGTGTGACACAAAAGATAACCATTGTGATGAAAGTGGCGACACTTGTGTGATAGTACTTCAAATTTTGGAACTAAGTTTGAAACATGTTTGCATGATAAGAACAACTAATTATCACAAATATTTACCCTTGAAACAATACAACTCCACTTCACACGATAAGCGACAGTTCCCACGCCAAAAGATGACACTTGTGATATGATAAGAAAAGTGTGAACGACACTTGCAATATGCGAATGACAATGAAAACAACACATTCCAGAGCAAAGATAACACGAAAAAGACACAAATTAGAGTGAAATCAAGCACAAGTGACATTCAAAAGCATGAAAACAACACTCGCAAAAGCAAGGGTGTGCAAAAGCAATAGTTTACAAAACTCACTAAAATAGAAGTACAAACGCAGCTAGAAGTGAGAAATTGTCAATGTTAGTGTGCACTGACTATTGACATGGATTGAACATAGCACAAGAACTATCTTAATGGAATATGATAGGCTTATTCTATCTTGCATGAATAAATGTCTCATGAAATAATTGCGGACTGAGTATGTGTGATCGGGTGACTTCGACACTTACAATCCAGAAACGAGCTCAAAGACTTAACAGAGCTAGAAGTGACTATGGAAAGGTCGATCACAAGATCCATAATAGGCTCCAAAATTCAAGTATAGGCAAAATTTTGGAGGTTTTTTGTCATACCGACAACAGTGCCTTAGTACCATAAAATCAAGACCCCATTGCCAACGAGCATCCATAGCCTCGACAAGTTTACTTGTACTTCCCACACATTATGGTGATTTCAACTTCTTTTTATGTGATTTTAAGATCATATTTTTAGATTTAGAATAATATTTTAAATTTCTTTAATTTAGGTGAAATGAAGTAGGGTGGTACGAGAGCTCCTTTGATAAACAGTGGTTTTGTTGTATTAATAATTCCAAATCAATACTGTCATTTGTAGATACTTATTTATTTATCATTATTATTTCTTTTTTTTCTTTTCTTTTTTATATGGAAGATAAATGGAGTTCTTGTAGAGTATGGGGTTAGTATTTTCCAACCTAATAATAGATTTTAATGATAATATTAGTTATTCATTAATTTATTATAATTGTTATTTATAAAAAAGGGGTTCATGTTAATCAGGTAAAAATATTCAGATATAACCAGTCTATGGTATTTACAGAGTTTCGAACTCCAAAAAAATTAAGAATTCAAATTTAAAATAGTGAATATGTACAAATTTACAAAGGCAATTGTATCATTTAGGAAAAATATTTCTTTTAAATTTTGTCATTCATAGGGAGGCTTACAACCTATCCTTCTAAGGTTTGTAAAATATATATGCAAGGACCCAATTTTGCAGAAATTTCAAATGGTCCAGGCTAGAGATGTTGAAATTCGGTATGTTTACCTTTGTCCTCGTGGAATTTGTCCCACTTCAATACTAGATCACAAATAGCAAAGTATCTTTCAATAGTTGAACATTTATCAAACCAACGCTTCATAATTTGTTGATGAGCATGGAATTTGGCTTCAGTTTCTCCCTTTCTTCCTCTAATTTCAATACGGTATGGGTTCTTGCTTCAATATCCCTAATTAGTTCTTCATTACTAATTGATCTAATGGCATAGATGGGAGGAAAATATTGGGAGGCAAGATAGCTTCCTTGCCATAAACAAGTAAATAAGGAGAGTTTCCCAATCACTTCTTATGTGTGACTCAGCCTACACAAAGTTCATTAGTAACTCTTTGTCATTCTTTTGATGGTCAAGTACTTTAATTTTAAGGATTCAGATAAGATTCTTGTTAGTCGATTCTATTAAATTGTTTCCCTGATGGTAACAATTTGTAGAATATTTAATAGTATACCTATGTTCTTAGTATATTTATCTAACTTTGGTGATTCGTAGACTGTTGTGGAGATTCCACTAGACAATTTGCCACAACATATCTGATAATATTATATTTAAAATCTGAAAATTCTACACTATTACAGTTTTATTAGTTTTATGCATATGTAGATTTATTGTTAATAGTGCATGCATGTGAATGAAAATTATGCAGAAAATAGAGAATGGAAAAATAAAAATACCACACACACATTTTACACAAGATATGCTCTGGGACACCCTTTTGAGAGAAAAACACAGCTGGAAGGTGAGGTCACTCTACTCTTTTTCTCTAAATGGAAATATGGTTGTTGTTAGTGTCAGTGTCTTCACACTTCCATCAGTGATCGAATTTCTCTTTTGCATTCATTTTAGGTGTCTCATTCGATCAGCTGCATTCCACTAGGTCATGGATCAACTGATGGTAGTGGTTCCATTTCAGTTTCCCTCATGTCATATACCTACTGACTTGTTCAAACATCTTTTCAGTCATTCATAGTCATTCTAGTTCATTTCATTTATAAAAACAAGTCCTAGGGTTTAGTTTCATTAGGTCTTAGGGTTTGCCATCATGGTCATTCAAAATTGAGTAAAAGGGTTAGCAGAAACATGAGGAGGATAAAAGGTTCATATAGTCATGATTTTACTTCTGATATGCTGAATAAGGCTCTTTCACCTCAAAACTCTGTTTTGAGGTAAAACAGAGCATTTGTATTTAATGAGTTCATTTGATGTAATTTTACTATTCCTATATGTAATAAGTATGCTCCTGGTGACCTGGAAACAATGCTAGTTCCTGCCACTGCAAGAAGTCCATGAAGTAAGTGTAAGTCCACCTGCAAAAAAGTCAAAAAGTCAAAAAGTCCAAATTCAAAAAAAACAGAGTATTTTAAACAAGTGACAAAACATTAGAAAGTGGGTCTTGTTAATGAAAAATTAAAAAGAGATAGGGTATAAAAATCTCATCCATATGTTTCATTTCTTTCATTAGTGAAGAGCAAAGTGCTAAGTGAATCTCAAGCAAACATGATTTTTCACCATCATCGAGCAACAAGGAGGAAAACAGTGAAAATCAGGAAGGTTGACTAGCGCTACGCATCATTTTCCCAGCACTGCGCATTAAAAGTGCACTACACACCTATTGAGTAGGCAGTGTAAATTTGCATGGGCATTGCGCACCTGTTGAGGAAGCCAAAATTGCCTCAAATTGCCTTCAAACTTCTTCAAAAACCCTTTGATGCTTGTTTCAAGTAAGTATACCATTCCTCCTTGCTAAAAAGAGTTGTGCATGGTTGCTTAAGTGTGTTTGGCTTCTTTTAGAGTAAACCCTAATTAAATTCTAAACACAAACCCTAACTAATTGCTAAAACTACCTCTCATAAGCCACAAAGGGTCATTTTCTGCTCTTCTCCTTCATTTACACTTATTTTACCTAGTCTTTTTCAATATCCATCAGTCATCAAGCTTCATTCCACTAAACCCTACTTTCTACATCAAAACCTAGCCCTAATACACTATTCACTTACCCTAATTCCCAATCCCACTATTCCCCATTCCCTTATCAAACTCTATACCCTAACTTCCTCAAGTATTCACACCCTCATCTTACACCTCACTTACCTTATAAAACAAATCTCTTCATACTCATCTTGTTATCACTATAAACCTTCATTTCACATCACCTATCATATCACCAAAAAACCCATGGAGGGAGACATATACTATGAGAGTGAGGAGGAAACTTTCAGTGACATTTCCAGAGAAGCACATGTTCCTAGAAAGCCACACAAAGGGGGAAAGATCATCTGGGAGGAACCTATCAGTCTCACAGAGTTGCTTGCTTGTCCTCTTGCTATATCTTGTTTTAGACATCATTCTTGCTATGATTTTTGTGAAATGGTGGAGAGGGTAAAGTTTCATCATGAGCTTTGCTGGTTGTTTGTCACCCATCTATATAATGGCCAAGTGAACCTTGCTGGTGTCTCCTTCACCTTGTCACCTACCACCATCTCAGAAGCAACAGACATCCCTAATGTAAGTGAGTAATGGAATAAAGGGCAGTATGTGGACAGACAATATTATGAGCCTTATATTAAGGCAAGATATCACAGCAAAATCAGCAGGGTGTTCCCTTTCAAGTACTTGGAGGACAGGTTTGCCCCTCTTATGAAGATCATTATCAAATATTTCACCTGTGAGGGAATATTTTCTCACTTGTATGCATATCATGTTAAGCTGTTGATGCACTTTACTAGGGTAAGGATGATGAACCTCCCCTACTTTATATACAGGAACATTGAGAAGATTGCCCACTATGTTCAAAGAAAACATTTTCCTCAGCAGCTCAATAGCATTTACCACTTCTCATTGATTAAGATTGTTGTCTTGCACCAATTAAACTTGCTAAACATGCCATGGGAGATATTTATTTCCCATGAAATGTTAAAAGACCCTCAAGGGTTTTCATCAGTGCCTCAGGAGGAAGGAGGACCATCAGGACAGCCAGATGTCCATGAGACCGAGACTACCAGTGTGCCAGTATTTGTTAACTATGAGAGTGGCACAAAGAGTCTTTTTGTTGTTGCCAGGCGAGTACTATCTCCACCAAGGGTGGAAGGGGTCTCACCTTCTTCACCAAATCACAAGCAAATGCTATCTCCACCAGGGGTGGAAGGGGCTTTGCCTTCTTCTCGAGTTATACAGGTTAGCCAGTAGTTAAAGAGCGGAGACAAAGGGAAACAGAAGATGCATGAGGAAGGCCCTACTGAAGGGCAAGACAGGGATTTTATTTTGATGGAGGAGGATGTCATTGACTTGGGCTCTCAAGGCTCAAGAATCAAGGACATGATTATCAAAGAGAAGGAGGCTGAAATACAAGCCTTCTTAGTTAACCTTGAGAGAGATAAATGGGTCATTAGATACCTTGAGCAAGAAAACAAGCAGCTTACCGACAAACAAGACCTCATGGAGCTGCAAATCATCAAAGAAAACTGGCCAATGTCAAGTTGACCTCCATTAAACAAGAAATAGTGAATGACCGGAGTATTTGTTGGAGAATTTGAATATGCACTTGGAAAGGTTTCATGAGAAGGAAAACAAAGAGAAAAATATGCTACACCACATGGCCTACCACTACCTAACCCGAAACAAGATTTGTAATGCAAGGACAAAGAGGCTAAAAGCCAAGCTAAGAAGAGCTTTGAGGAACAACAAAGAGCAAGATAAACTCAATATCTTGGCTGAATCATCATTGGCCTAGCAAAGCACCTAACAAGGAGTCCTCATGCCAAATTTCAGGAAATTTTGAGAAATTTTTGTCATTTTTGAATTTTGAAATTTGGAAAAACAGGGTTTTCCAATCAGTGGCACTGCGCTTTTAATGGGGACCTCCATTTGCAAAATGGCTTGCAGTTTTGGAATCAGCATGAAAATTTATGAAAACCCAAAAATTTTGAGTAGTTTTGGATAAGGTTTTGGCCTCCAAAAGGGTAAAAAACACCTAAAACGTGCCCTTTGTGCCACTTTTTTGCCACACAGGAAGCAGTCTTGGGAGAATCAACTTTTGGAGGGGTAAATGAGCTCCAAATTAGAAAACTCAAATTGTTCCAGAAACTAGACAGGCAGGGCTTTCCAACAAGCCATCTTGTACCTGATTTGGACACCAGGAACGCCTCCAAAGCTAGCCCTGAAGTGGCGTTACGCATTAAATTTTTGGCGCTGTGCATTAAACTTATTTTGCCATTTTTGCTTAAATTTCCAGATTTTTCATAGTTTTCTTGGAAGTTAACTTTTTCTTCATTCCTTGGTAAATGTATGCATGGTAAATGATGTATTTGATGTATATGGATTAAAAACACCTCATAGGGTAGATACATCAAGTTTCAAGTGCTTTTGATGATGAATGAATTGGTCTCCTTGGTTTTAGAGGCAAGCTGTTCCACTGCCTACTTTTGTGTTCTTAGTTTAGATATGGTTGAAACCACTCCTCTTCTCATGGTTCCAACCCCTGATAGCTAGCATGAGTTGTTTGCTTGCCTATATTATGTACGTTTTTAGTCATTTGTAAAGTTTGGACTCTTTTGGAAGTGGTGCACACATTGTATACTTATATCAACAACTTGGCAAGGAATAAAACCGGGTTTCACAGCTATTTTTGTGGGATTCTTGTGACAGTGAGTTTATGTATTGTTTCTTATTTGTAATTATTTTTTCTTATGTTTTATATGTATCCATATCTATCTTTATCTTCTAAAACTAAATGAATCAAGGTGAATAGACAAAATACATTGTTGTGCTTTGTCTTGGGAATTCATTTGGTTTTCAATGTTTTCAACTACTTGAAAAGGACTCATAGTTTCTTTATGCCCTCCTCAACCCCCCAATTGTCTTAAACTACCATCTCAAGTCCATTTCTAGTACATAAACCCTTGTCTACCTCGCCCCACAGAACATGATTGTATCCTTGAGTTGATTTCCCGAACCCAATCTGCCTTCTCCAATTGATCCAGCAACCAAACATAAAAAACAAACAAAATTCTATGAGCTACTATACCTAGCCTAAAATCTATATTCAATTCAGTCATCTCAAGTCATAATTTCAACCATCCTAACTGAGATTGATAAGGAGAGAGCCCTGTCCCGACTTAGTAGGGTTAGCTACCAAGTTAAGCGTGGATTGTAGTTACCCTAGAATTGCCTCCCTTCAGCCTGAGATTGATCTAGGCTCTAACATAGTGGCGCCCATACTAGGGAACGTAGTGTTATGTTCCTCAACAAAATGTATCAAGTTTAGATCTGATTGTTGATGGTGGACAATGATCAGACACATCAGTGGAAGGCTGAAATCATTCACATGGCGACTCCAGTGTCGAAAAGTCCCAAGGTTCAGAATTTTTATGGCAACTCTACTCTTCAATAACTAGTAGCCTGAAGAATTTCTTAGTGAATTCATTATTATCAAAATGGATTTGTTGGATCGAAGGTATGCTCCCATGAGCCGAGATCACATTCCAGGTTTTCCAAATAAAATTCTGAAGGTAGATTGGCAAAGGAATTTCCCTATTTTTAAAGATGACGATAGGAATGATGCTACTTTACATCTACTTAGGTTTCAGACGCATGTTCACAAGTTGAAGGTTGATTTTCCTGAAAACTGCTTGATGAAGATATTCATGGCCACTCTGGAAGCTGAAGCCCGATCTTGGTATGAAATTTTTCCACCTACTAGTATTTACTGTTTAAAAGATTTTCATACCATGTTATTTGAAAGGTATAAAGTATCTTATCCATCCTTAATATTAGTTCAGAACTGTTGCAAACATGTTGATAGTTTTATTGAAAATATTGAGAGAATTTATGAAGATGATGACTTCATGGATGATGAGATCATGGAAGCCCTGTATGAAATCCATTTCAACAGCTTAAAGAGAGCTTAATGGATACTTATCAAGATGAGCAGGAATTGAGGACTGTCAAATTTTAGAAGACTAGGGAATTGAGGACTGTCATTCAGGTTTTTCATGTTTTGAAATGTTATTTCAAGAAGACAATAATTTCTTGAGCAAAAGAAAACAAAAAGTATTATCTCCTCTATCTGAAGATGAGATAGATCAACTCTTGAAAGGTCATGTTACAGCCCAAGCTAATGCAGGTTTGCAGTGTTCACATCGTTAAGAAGGTGTTAGTGAAGCTTCTTCCACTTTTGAAAATGATAATAGTCTTGAAATTAGATTTATAAATCAGTGAACAGATAATGTTTTCTTTCATGAAGATGATAGGGCTATCATGTTTTATAATCTTGAAGATATTTTTTTGTTTAAGAATGACTTAGACTATGAAATTGAGCCTGAGAGAGATAGTATGCCAGAATTCGAGTCAGAATTTATCATGGTCGAGGAATTTATAGCCAACACTTAGATAGCATAAGCTTATACTGCTCTTTTCCTTCCTATAAATCAGCAACCAACTGTTCTTTCAAATCAGAATGAAGGGAGTACTTGTATTTTTGTTGCTAGATCTCAAGACAAGCTAGTGCTTCAGGATTTTCAAGATCCCTTCGGCATTCTTTTGCAAGCATTAGAAAAGATGATTGTTGCCTAGTTCGTTAGCATAAGCCTTGGGTTCAGTTGTTATTGTGAGTTGCCTACATGTACATCGTTCTACCTCCTTAGGGAAAGTGACAGCAGAATTTCAGTATGTAGCCATCTGCTGGATTGGTTACATTGGAAGGCAAACTTCACATGATTGTACATATTTCATCAGTAGGCAGGTGGTTGTCATCATGATTTGAAGCTCTCAAATCTTGATGGTATGTTGCCATTAAAAAGCTTTGTAAGTACTTGTTTTAGTTAATTAAGTCTTCAGTCAATTTTACGTTAGTTCCAATAATTTGAAGTTAGTTTCACAGTCAGTTTGTGTCGTCAAGTCGTCAGTTTTGAGTCATGCATTTTAGTTTGATTTTTTGACTCCATTTCCCAATGGATAAGGCACTGATCTGCTTTCCCAAATATCTGTGGTTCTTGGCACCTCCAAGGAGCTACCATCCCCATTGGAGCCAATGTTAGTGTCAGTGTCTTCACATTTCCATCAGTGATCAAATTGCTCTTTTACATATACCTCATGTCATATACCTGCTGACTTGTTCAAACATATTTTCAGTCATTCCAATTCATTTCATTTATAAAAAGCAGTCCTAGGGTTTAGTTTCATTAGGTCTTAAGGTTTACCATCATGGTCATTCAAAATTGAATAAAAGGGTCAGCAGACACATGAGGAGGATAAAAGGTTCATATAGTCATGATTTTACTTCTGATATGTTGAATAAGGCTCTTTCACCTCAAAACTTTGTTTTGAGGTAAAACAAAACATTTGTATTTAATGAGTTCATTTGATGTAATTTTATGTAATTTTACTATTCCTATATGTAATAAGTATGCTCTTGGTGACCTGGCAACAATGCCAGTTCCTGCCACTGCAAGAAGTCCATGAAGTAAGTGTAATTCCACCTGCAAAAAAGTCAAAAAGTCAAAAAAGTCCAAATCCAGAAAAAACAAAGTATTTTAAACAAGTGACAAAACATTAGAAAGTGGGTCTTGTTAATGAATAATTAAAAAAGAGATAGGGTATAAAAAGTTCATCCATATGTTTCATTTCTTTCATTAGTGAAAAGCAAAGTGCTAAGTGAAGCTCAAGCAAACACGATTTTTTACCATAATCGAGCAACAAGGAGGAAAACAGTGAAAATCAGAAAGGTTGATTGGTGCTACGCATCATTTGCTCGGCACTGTGCATTAAAAGTGCGCTACGCACCTATTGAGTATGCAGTGTAAATTTGCATGGGCGCTGCGCATTAAAATGGCGTTGTGCACCTATTAGCAAGTGCTACACACCTGTTGAGGAAGCCAAAATTGCCTCAAACCGCCTCCAAACTTCTTCAAAAACCCTTTGATGCTTGTTTCAAGTAAGTATACCATTCCTCCTTGCTAAAAAGAGTTGTGCTTGGTTGCTTAAGTGTGTTTGGCTTCTTTTAGAGTAAACCATAACTAAAGGCTAAACACAAACCCTAACTAATTGCTAAAACTACCTCTCATAAGCCACAAAGGGTCATTTGCTGCTCTTATCCTTCATTTACACTTAGTTTACCAAGTCTTTTTCACTATCCATCAGTCATCAAGATTCATTCCACTAAACCCTACTTTCTAAATCAAACCCTAGCCCTAATACACTATTCACTTACCCTAATTCCCAATCCCACTATTCCCCATTCCCTTATCAAAATTTATACCCTAACTCCCTCAAGTATTCACACCCTCATCTTACACCTCACTTACCTTATAAAACAGATCTCTTCATACTCATCTTGTTATCACTACAAACCTTCATTTCACATCACCTATCATATCACCAAAAAACCCATGGAGAGACATAGACTATGAGAGTGAGGAGGAAACTTTTAGTGAAACTTATAGAGAAGCACATGTGCCTACAAAGCCACACAAAGGGGGAAAGATCATCTGGGAGGAACCTATAAGTCTCACAGAGTTGCTTGCTTGTCCTCTTGCTATATCTTGTTTCAAACATCATTCTTGCTATGAGTTTTGTGAAATGGTGGATAGGGTAAAGTTTCATCATGAGCTTGTCCGGTTGTTTGTCACCCATCTACATAATGGCCAAGTGAACCTTGCTGGTGTCTCCTTCACCTTGTCACGTACCACCATCTCAGAAGCAAGAAGCATCCCTAATGTAGGTGAGCAATGGAATAAAGGGCAGTATGTGGACAGAGAATATTATGAGCCTTATGTTAAGGCTAGATATCACAGCAAAATCAGCAGGGTGTTCCCTTTCAAGTACTTGGAGGACAGGTTTGCCCCTCTTATGAAGATCATTATCAAATATTTCACCTGTGAGGGAATATTTTCTCACTTGTATGCATATCATGTTAAGCTGTTGATGCACTTTACTAGGGTAAGGATGATGAACCTCCCCTACTTTATATACAGGAACATTGAGAAGATGGCCCACTATGTTCAAAGAAAACATTTTCCTCAGCAGCTCAATAGCATTTACCACTTCTCATTGATTAAGATTGTTGTCTTGCACTAGTTAAACTTGCTAAACATGCCATGGGAGACCTTTATTGCCCATGAAATGTTCAAAGACCCTCAAGGGTTTTCATCAATGCCTGAGGAGGAAGGAGGACCATCAGGATAGCCAAATGTCCATGAGACCAAGACTATAGGTGTGCCAGTATTTGTTACCTATAAGAGAGGCACAAAGAGTCTTTGTGTTGCTGCTAGGCGAGTACTATCTCCACCAGGGGTGGAAGGGGTCTCACCTTCTTCACCAAATCACAAGAAAATGCTATCTCCACCAGGGGTGGAAGGGGCTTTGCCTTCTTCTCCAGCTATATAGATTGGCTAGCAATCAAAGAGTAGAGACAAAGGGAAATAAAATATGCATGAGGAAGGCCCTACTGAAGGGAAAGACAGGGATTTTATTTTGATGGAGGAGGATGTCATTGACTTGGGCTCTAAAGGCTTAAGAATCAATGACATGATTATCAAAGAGAAAGAGGCTGAAATACAAGCCTTATCAGTTAATCTTGAGAAAGCTAAATGGGTCATTAGATACCTTGAGCAAGAAAACAAGCAGCTTACCGACAAACAAGACCTCATGGAGTTGCAAATCATCAAAGAAAACTGGTAAAGGTCCAAGAAGGCAAAGGTCAAGTTGACCTCCATTGAACAAGAAATAGGGAATGACCAAGAGTATTTGTTGGAGAAGGTGAATATGCACTTGGAGAGGTTGCTTGAGAAGGAAAACAAAGAGAAAACTATGCTTTGCCACATGGCCTACCACTACCTAACCCGGAACAAGATTTGCAATGTAAGGACAAAGACGCTAAAAGCCAAGTTAAGAAGAGATTTGAGGAACAATAAAGAGAAATAAAAACTCAAGATATTGGTTGAAGCATCATTGGCCCAGTAAAGCACCTAACAAGGAGTCCTCATGCCAAGTTTCAGGAAATTTTGAGCAATTTTTGTCATTTTTGAATTTTGAAATTTGAAAAAACAGGGTTTTCCAATAGGTGTGCAGTGCTAGTAGCGCTGCGCTTTTGATGGGGACCTCCATTTGAAAAATAGCTTGCAGTTTTGGAATCAAAATGAAAATTTATGAAAACCCAAAAAGTTTTAGGATTTTTGGATAAGGTCTTGGCCTCCAAAAGGGTAAAAAACACTTAAAAAGTGCGCTCTCTGCCACTTTTTTGCCACACGGGAAGCAATCTTTGCAGAATCAACTTCTTGAGGGGCAAATGAGCTCCAAATTAGAAAAATCAAATTGTTACAAAAACTAGATAGGCAGGGCTTTCCAACAAGCCATCGTGTACCTGATTTGGACACCAGGAAGGCCTCCAAAACTGGCCCTAAAGTGGCATTGTGCATTAAACTAATTTTGCCAGTTTTGCTTAAATTTCCAAATTTTTCCTAGTTTTCTTGGAAGTTGACTTTTTCCTCATTCCTTGGTAAATTTATGCATGGTAAATGATGTATTTGATGTAAATATGGATGAAAAACACCTCATAGGGTATGTCACATGGAATGAGTCGAGATTGCGGACAAGATCGACCATCCTAGTATCTAAAGATATCTAGTGACAAGCAAGCCAATCAAAAACTATCTTTCTCTAAATATGCAATTAAAAATAAAGGCAAACAAGTGTTTTAGGCCTACCTTGGGTCCAATGCAAGTTTGTG